>CM060955.1:27898772-27988473 GCA_030765055.1 Mantis religiosa
GATATAGATGAGACCAAATGCCTAGTGAAATTTTCATGAGAGGATACTTCGCATTATATGGAAGCACCATTCAAAAGAAATGAATGAGCGCAAGTGTTTACAAAACCAATATTAAGGAAATTTTCCAATAACATTGCATTTATTTTGAAAACAACAAGAATATGTTATTTGCATTTTTATACACAAATGTGTTTGAAATATTATTTATCTTCTGCAACAAAAAAAAAAAAAAAAAAAAAAAAAAAAAAGTCATAAGGAATTGCTATTAAAGTAAGAATAATAGAAAGAAAACACGCACATCAAGGATTCAAATTCATTTTGGTCTACTTACAAGACACATGTGTTTTACCGCTCAGCTACCATGCATATGTCATTTTATTTTATTTTGAAAACAACAAGAATATTAGATGTAAATCATATAATTTAAGCTCAATATTATTTAAGTCTTTAAAAAGTAAACTTCTTTCGACTTGAAAGAATATGTTATTTGCATTTTTATACATGAGTGTTTAAAATACTATTTATCTTCTGCAAGAAGAACATAAGGCATTGCTATTAAAGTAACAATAAATCAAAAACATGCACATCAAGGATTCGAATTCATATCGGTCTACTTATGAGACACGTGCGTTTTACACTCAGCTACCATGCATATGCCAAACTGCACATAGCTTTGAAATGAAGCTGGAGTGGTATCAAAGCATATATTGGAAAAATTAATTGTTCTTTCACACTAGCCAGTGTAGGTCAAAGTATAGAAAGGTAGAGTCAGACTGAAAACTTCAATGCCATAGCCGGGATTCAAATTAAATTTTTCAGTCTGACTCTACTTTTCCAAAGAATGTATTGTGAACGTGGTGTCATCGAATGCTTCCGATGTTTTCCATATCAAACTGCGTTTCTGGTAGCTGCTCATTTTTTTGTCAAAGTGTGTATATTCACTGATATTGTTTTGAATTTTTAACTATTTTCTACTTATCGAGATTCAACTGTATTGGAACACCACAGTGAAGCGAAAAATTATTAAATTTTAGATGAGTCGCATTTTTTACACATCTGCTTCACTTAATAATATTTTCTACTTGTCTGAAGTAGTAAGTTGCTATTTGTTTTTCTTGGTCATGTAAATATTAAAATTTCAAAGGCAGTTCAAATTTTCATTTGCAGATTATCTAAAACATTATTTGACCATTTTCATAACTGGTCCACTGCTAAACGATATTTACCGGTCATAGAACATTTTCAGAATTTGGAAGATTGTCAGGGGAAGATTAAGGAGGTCAGAAATACATTTATCAGTATTTTAATATTAATTTCCATGGCTATCAAGGTATTCTTCAACCATTTTTAGGAATATCAAAAGAATTTTATGAAACTATAGTTGAAAAGGGATAATGGGAACGATTCATATAAACATCTTCTAGATCAGTGTTACTCAAAGTGTGATGGCTCAGTGGTTAGACCGCTTGGCTCTCACCAAGGTGGCCCGGGTTTGATCCCAGGCAACCGCAAAGTGAGATTTGTGGTGGACAACATGGCGCTGGGGCGGGTTTTCTCCGGGACCTCCGGTTTCCCCCGCCATCTCATTCCACCGGTGCTCCATCTTCATTTCATGTATCATCAGTGTCACTGCCTGCGGTGCCCTATGTAGTAAAAGCGGGCGTTAAACACTACATTCACATTCAAAGTGTGGTCCGTGGACCCCAGGGGTCTGCAAGGGTATGTCAGGGGCTCCGCGAGGGTGTCCCTTAAGTCAAGTTATAATGTTGAATTAATACTACAGAAAACATAGAATTGTATTTACTGACTCATTTATCTGCTTGATGCTGAACTACATACGTTTTAGTTAATTGATGGAAATTAATCATCTCTTCACACTAGCCATATATATAGGCTAAGGTTTTTGATAGATAGAGTCAACATGAAAAATTCAATGCCATGGCTGGGATTTGAACCACGGATCTCCTGGTTTCCATCCAGTCACTCTAACCCATTGAGCTACCATGGTCAACGTGCCGTCCTGACATTAAATTCTCCATTTGACTCGTATATTTCCCCGGTAAACAACTGGGGGCTCTCGCATCCGAGATACACCGTTTGTGGTGATTTACTATCCTAAGTACTTGAGTCCCACAAAACCAGGCCATGGCATTGAATTTTTCATGTTGACTCTATCTACATACGTTTTACTTAACATTTTTCATGCAGCTATGTTGTAGCGATGTCACACAGCTGAGAGGTGCAATCAACGTAACAGTTGGGAGCATATAGTGCAGCGTTATAATAGCAGTGACGCAACTGTACGAACGTGAGCAGTTAGCTGCTGTGCAGGTGAAGCCAGCCAAACTTGCGTGCACAGGTCTGATTCAGCACTGTCACTGGCAATGGCTACATGTACGCACGCACAACAAACTAGTCATTCTCGCTGATTTGAAGCCATTGATGATAGTGTTTGATTGTCCTGACAGTTTGTAATTGTGAGTCGTGAGAATTTATTCGCGTCATTCAACATGAATCTTTGGTTACAGACTGGATCAATTAAACGTAAGCCTACAATAACTGGCAATCAAGAGGCAAGTTGTAGTAGTGAGCCTACTAGTTTAACTAGTTGCTGTTCTGCCGATCTGCAAAAAGTAAAACAGAGAAAATACAACGAAGAATATTTAAGTTTCAGATTTTTTCGAGCTGGAACTGAAGATGAACCAAAACCTCAATATGTTTAGTGTTATGATGTACTGTCCAATGGCGCAATGAAGCCTGCTAAGCTACAAAGACATTTAGAGGCGAAACATCCGGATTGCATTGGTAAGACACTTGATTATTTTAAAATAAAAAGTAAAGAAATGAAAATGAGTAAATCTAGAATAGGAAAAAGTCTACTGGAACCAGTAGTGAAAAAGCTACACTAGCTTCTTATGAAGTAGGAACACAAGAAAGAGCTTGTTGAAGACCTATTGTTTTGTAGGGAAGTCCTTGCATAACACTGCTGAGGATGTTGTTAAGACACTTGATGGATTTATTTCAGAGCAAGGTATTGAGTGGAAAGTTTGTGCAGGCGTAAGCACCAACAAAGACGAAGCGATATCTGGTCACAACACTGGATTGAAAGCTCGATTTCAAGCTGTCAACCCTGAGATTAAGTGGACTCATTGCTAGATGAGATGCATTGGCTGTAAAAAAAATTCTGAACATAAGCGAACATAAACAACTGTTCTTGCACACAGACGTTCGCTAGCTTTCTCATGGAAATGTTCTTTCATGATTTTTGATTACATGATGAAGTGAGGCTATTTTTTGAAGACAGCAAGCACGAAAAGTTTCCCCTCAGCGAACAACTGTGTGACTTTGAATGGTTATGCAAAGTTGCATATCTAGTGAGTATCTTCTCACATTAAATGAACTTAAATGCAAATTGCAAGGACCAAAACCAGATGTTTTCACGATTCAAGAGAAAATTGAAGCAATGATATGAAAACTTCAAGTGTGGAAAGGTCGAGTAGAAAAGAAATCCTTAGGCTCCTTTCCTATTTTGGAACAATTTCTGACTTCATCAGAAGAAGCTTTGCCTAAAAATATTGAAGAAGCCATAGTAGAACACCAGAATGGCCTATCAAAAACTTTGAGGAAGTACTTTCCAGCACCAACAGATGATCAGAGTGAGTGGGATTAAGTATCCTTTCCAGAAAAAAGACATAGGCAGCCGAGATAGCCTTTTGGAAAAAGAACAGGACCAACTAATAGAGTTAATTAACAGCAAAGGATGGAACGCTGTATACCAGGAAAATGAACTTGCAAAATTTTGGTTTCTGGCGCAGAGTGAATTTAATGAACTTGCTACCAAAGCACTTAAGTATATTGTGCCCTTGCACCTATCTGTGCAAGCAAACATTTTCATTGTTGTGCAACATCAAGCCATTGAAGAGAAACAGACTTGCCAATGTAGAAACTGACTTAAGAGTAAAAAGTCACCAACATTAAGCCCAACATAATTCAGCTTATTCAATAAAAAAAAAAAAAAAAAAAAAAAAAAATTGCATTGTTCACTTTAATACATTCCAATGAACAAAGTTCCGAGCTTTTTCCACATAAATTGATTTGTTTAGTAACCCAATACTCTGTTGAAATGTTCAAACAGTGAATTAAGAACATTATGAATAACTTTTTTATATGTATAAAAATGGCTTCATTACACGGAAAATAAATTCATTTTTATAACATGTGCTTAATGTTATTAATCATTGGCTAATCCAAAGAGTGTGATATTTCAAATTTTTACTGATGTAAAGTTAAAGTTAAATAAAAACCTAGTTAGGCAAACTTGTATAAAATTTGCTTCAAAGTGATAAAAAATAATTTTAATAAGTATAATTTAAAAATATATATTTTATTTAAAATACATTTTATACACAAGTTTATTTTATTTAGTTTAACTTCAATTTTTAAATTTATTATTAATTAAATTTAAAACTAAATATACAAGAAAATATCTTAAATTATACATAAAGTAATTATTTAAATTCCAATTATAAAATTCAACCAAAAGTCAACTCATTCATATAAATTGAGTTGCCAAACTATGGGGGTCCGCGAATAAGTTGTTAGATGATAAGGGGGTCCTTGAGGCAGAAAGAGTTTGAGAAACACTGTTCTAGATCACTGTATAATAATTGCATGCAGAATATGTGAGAGAGTATAAAATTAAATAAAACATTACCGGAAGTTTACAAAGCGTTCATCAAACAATGTATCAGCCAGCTATTGGCACTGAGGTCACTAGCTCCATGTTGATCTTTATTGTTACAGAGTATCACTTCACATTTGTCCTTTACTTACAGTTACAGCTGGTGTTGAAGATGGGTATGATAGAAACACCCTTGTCTGGAATGTTGTCTGATTTTGATGATGCTATACTGATAAGTCATGCAGAGATTGATACTGTCAATGCACTCATTAAGGTAAGAAAAACTATCTCAGAGTTGAGGTTTTTAACTTTTGTACAAGACTTAACTGAACATTATCTGGTATACTTATTAATTTGGTAGGAAATTTAAATTTAAATTAAGAGAAGACTTAACCCTTTAATTGGCAAGTTGTTTTGCTACTTATGCCACTCTTGCTGTACTTGCTAAGCCACTTCTCTTACCACTTTCTGTGGTGCCTCAATGCATTTGATTCGAAAAACCATGGTCGTTAAAGCAATATACAATGGACTGGCCACCCATTCAAAGCTAAACGTCGTGGGTTTGAATCTCAGCAACTAGAGTCAAATGTGCCTATGGTAAAGGATGGGGAGGGCCCAAGTAAAATAATCGGTATGATGGCATGCTTGAATATTCAGAGTATCATTTGACTGCAGTTGCTTCGATTTTGCCTTTTTGTACTAAAAAAAACACTGCAATGTAATTTTAAAAATAATATAATATTTACAATTGAAAAGACTCAACATTTTGCTAGTATAACCGACAAAGACCAGTACAATTTTATAACAAAAAAGTGCACTAAAATATTTTTAAGTTGAATACAGCGTAATGTTGCCCCAAGGCAACACCACTCATTAAAGGGTTAAGTATTAGATTTAAGTAAGGGACAATATTGAGGAAACACAAAAAATGGAAGAAAGATGATATAGATTATAAGAATAGTATGATAATGTGTTTATTTAGAAATTAAAACTGATGTAGATGGGACATAGGAGAACCAAAAGGAATTTTCAATGACTAAAGGAAAAGGACCTATGTCAGCTGTTTGAAACTAAATACAGAGTCGGTACTTAATATTAAAAGGTAGTTCCCATATGGAACTGATGTGGGTGCTGCAGATTCTTAGCACTCGTGGTACTTCTGATGTCACTAGAAGTACTCCAGGTCAAACATTCAAGCCTCTCCCAAAGGAGAATTGTTCAAATTGGGTAGCCCTCGGTGTGGCAGTTGGTTCCCAACACCCATGTGTATTGGGGATGTCTGTGTGGCTCAGCCAGCAGAAGGGATTGAAGGCTGCCCAAAAAGTCCCAGGTACTAGCCTGCAGAGCTAGTAGCATGGTATGCTAGATCACCGGCAACCCTTCCGAGGTTCTTTGGTAGTCTTCCTAGATGGGTTGACGCGCGTAAGTGGGGTATCCACTTCTACCCTGTAATGGGGGCAAGGCTTTTTAAATTCAAGTTATTGCCCTACTGGAAAGACCCCTAGAGATACTCTCAAGTGCTCCTGGGTAGTAAGAGGGGAGTCTTCGAACTCCCAGTAGACCTTGCTCAATATTAAAAGGTAGTATCCTACTTGTGGTAGGAATGAAGATAGTGAATGTATTGTGACTGTGGTCCAAGCTTATTATGAAGTTACTGACAGACCAATGCGCCATGAAGAGATAAGTCAGCAAGGTAAGACTCTCTTTTATCTATGGGATAAGTTAGAATGTGGAAAGTTTCTTGAAAATCCTTACCTGTTATGGTTAAACATTTCTCACTGTTGAGTATGAAATTTAGTAATTCTCTTTCCCTCTCTCTCTCTCTCTCTCTCTCTCTCTCTCTCTCTCTCTCTCTCTCTCTCTCTCTCTCTCTCTTTCTTTGAAACTTGTATCCTCCAAAGCCACTGACATCCACAGATTAAATTAGTGATACCTACATTATGTTTCAGGCTGCAGGACGTGTGAAGTTGAATATGATGCGTAGAGGCATGAAGTTTCATCGCAAGATACTGTGTAAGGAGTGGGAACACAGATGCAAATAGAAGACTTGGAATTGATGCTGTATAGGATCGAGAAAACAAAGGTATACTCATGGATTTGAATGTAACTTCTGTAATGCAGATATTAGCACACAATGTCATTACAAAACACTTAAATGTATCAAGATTTAAATACGACTCATCTATAAATTAATACTTAAATGTATGTTTCAGCTCACAAAGCAGATGATGCTGTATTTGAAGAAGAAAAAGGCAGGCGTCTCTGATGATAAAATTATTGATGCTGTGGAGCGAGAATGGGTCATTATGAAGGATGTATGTATTACTTTACATATTTCTCCTTAATTTCTCCACTGCTTATTTACAGTATATAGAAGCAGTATTGTATTCCTCCACTAAGTTCACACTGAAATATTACCAGAAATCTTTTTCTTGAGATGCATGTGTGAGCACATGTGTGCATGTGCATCCCCATAGCATATCCTCTGTATGTTGAGAGGAGCACTTCATAGATTGGGGACCAATGCAGACAGCTTAAGTCATTAAGTTCACTTATGAACAGGAAACATATGATTCAAATCCTGCTTGATCATTCTGACTGAGAGTTTTCCAACTGTTGCTGTTTTTATAAATGGCAAATGTCAGAAAGGTACCTTAAACTCAAGCCTGTAAATGTTTCTTAAAGGAATGGGTTGACACAAGTTTTTCTCGATACTCGATTGTCAATACCAATACAGATATTTTCCACAATACCCAATACTTTGATACTCGATACAATCATTTCCACTTATAGTTTCCATACAAAATAGACTGTTGGAAGAACTGTGTAATGCCAATAAAATTAAATAGGTGTACATATTTAATGAGACAAAGCTTATAACCATCAGTATTTTTATTTTGGAGAAACTTTCTTTTGTGCGATGCGAGAATATTTTTTAAGTCCAAAGGTGCGGGTATGCACACAGGCAAGCAGACCACCAGCTGGTTTTGGCATTACAGCCAACATGAAAGAGATATGTAACACTTGCAGCCAACCTCTGCAAAAATGCCTCAAATCGACGAATGCAAAATAGGACGACACAAGTTTCATTGTGGGTGTGTTGTAGAGGGCATTCTGGATCCTGGGAATGATCGATGTGGAAACAAATGAGGTGCAGATGACGATATGCCCCAACAACAGATGGGATGCAAATACGCTCTACAGTCTAATTGCAGAGCACGTAGAGTTCACCAGCACCATTCACACCGATGGCGATACAATGGGTTGATGGCTGGAGGGTTTGCTGCGCACCTCACAGTAAATCACTCAATGCATTTGGTCGACCCAGTGACAAATGTGCACAGAAATAACATAGAGTCATGCTGGCGAGGACTACAGCATCGTCTAACAAGGGGCAGCATTCGTCAGGACAGTGTGGATGCTCATATTTCTGAGTATTTGTGGCACAATGACTGCAAAAACCGGTGAGCAGATCCATTTCAAGAATTAATTGAAGACATTAGGCACGTCTACCCTGTAGTGTAACAATGTTTATCGCAATTAGTTAGCTAGTTGGTGAAAATTAGGGACTATTGTGTATGTTTAGTGTAATTAGGTAGTTAGTATAAATTAAAGACTACTGTGTGTGTTTAGTGTTTAGATTTAAGTACTACTTTCAGTTTGTCTGGTAGATAGTGTACTTCGAGTTCGTTGTTTCACATAAGCTTGCCCGGTAATCTCTTAACGGTCACGTGACCTCATCTCCTCACATTGGCTGCTGTTTGGTACAGACTGTTTTGCGGTAAAAATTAGTTCGTTATTTAACATGGTGATATATCTTTATATGTTGAAAGAGAATTGTCAAATATTTACTTTCATAACTGTTTCAATTAAATATATTACGCAACAGAGTTAATTTATCTGAAATGCATGTTAATTCTTAAACAAAGTAAAGAGGAGGTTCCTTTGCATCTAGGCCTGCCTTTCTGATGACACAATAGAACGTGCTTTAGCGGTAGTGAATTATATATTTGTTTATATTTGTTTATATGACTTTTATCACTGACCTTGTTCTGAACTGAATTAGTCATGTATTGTCATTCGAAGGTGTACTGTGCGCGTTCGAGAGATACGTTATTTTATCCATCGTTTATTGCGCATGTACTTATTATATGTATAATGGCAGAGTGTACCGCCAGTTTTTCGCTGAAGCATCGTAAGGGTAAACCATTACAAAGCGGAGAAAAAAGAATTGTGTTGCATGTGTTTAATGCACTCACAGAGAAGAATCCGTCTTTGTCAGTGAGGGAAGTCGAACAGTTGTGCTCCGAACTTACAGGTGTGAGTGTTAGGTCCATAGGAACATCGCGACGTGAAGTTGAGAAAACAGGAAAACTTACCACTCCAGGCAAACGCAGGAATAAAGAAAAGCACGTGCTCGGAGAATGCGATGAGTTCGTTAAAACTGCTGTACGTCGTCATGTGCATAGTTTTTTTCTTTAGAAACGAACTCCCTAACATAAATAAAATTTTGTCTGCTGTAAATGAGGATGCAGATTTACCCAATTTCAGCAGATCTAGTCTGTATAGATTGCTTATATAGCTGGGGTTTGTGAATGAAAAAAGGGGCAAGAAAAATGTACTGAGAGACAGAGGCGATATTGCTGTGTGGCGAAGACGTTATTTAAGGACAATCAGACAATACCGGGATACAAATTGCAAAATATACTACCTAGACGAGACTTGGGTGAATGAAGGGCTTACGACAAGTAAACTATGATGTGACTCGACTATTAAGACTAAAAGACAAGCATTTTTGCAAGGTATGTCTTCTGGTTTAAAAAATCCCAGTGGAAAAGGCCGAAGACTGATTGTCACTCATATAGGAAGTGATAGTGGTTTTGTGGAAGATGGTCTACTGCTGTTTGAGTCAAAGAAAACCGGTGATTACCATGAAGATATGAATGGACATGTGTTTCAGCAGTGGTTTGCGAGTGTGTTAGCAAAACTGGAACCAAGCAGCATAATTGTGATGGACAATGCTCCTTACCACAGCGTTCGTGTCGAAAAGAAACCAAATACATCCTGGAAGAAACAAGACATTATTGAGTGGCTGTGTGCAAAAAATGAAGTTGTAAATGAATCCCTTATAAGGTAGAACTACTGGAACTTGTAGTAAAGCATGCCAGCGATTGTGATAAATACGTAATCGATGAAATGGCAAGGTCAGCTGGTCATGAAGTACTCAGGCTTCCACCATATCACTGGATTTTAAATCCAATTGAGCTTATTTGGAGCCAAATTAAAGGATTCATAGCAAGAAACAATAGAACATTTAAGTTGCATGATATCAGGCCATTGCTTGCCACAGCATTTTCGGAGATCAGCGACGAAACATGGAAAAAGGCTATTCATCATGTGCTCAAAGAAGAAATGAAAATATGGGAGCTGGATGGCATCGTCGACAACGTAATAGAGAGCATAATTATAAACCCTACGGAGAGTTCCGACAGCGAAACTGTTACTGCAGAATCAGAATCCGAATCCGAGATGGAGGGGATTACTCCATTACCAGATTCTCCATAACGCTTGAGTTCAGTTTCATTATAAACTTGTATTTTTGCATGCCTTCATATCCTTATTTGCATGATTTTAGCTATCTTCCTGGCATTTGACGTTTACTGCAGTTTTAAATGTGACGGGAAGGCACCGACTATGGCCTATGGCGCGAAAGCATTAGCCAATTAGGATGAGGGGGAAGGTAGATGCATGCGGAGTGATACATGTCAGCGGGGCAAGGTTATAAGAAACAGGGTATAGATAGTGTGCGTTAAGTTCGTCTGCTAGATAGTGTAATTTCGAGACAACTAAGACTGTTGGCAGCATTGTGTTCAGTGGAGAAACAAGCATAGCACTGAATTCCTCAATATGACTACATTAGGCATTAAGTAAATAAACAAACAATAAATAACGTTAAAAGAATGCTCTCCAACACGAAATTGCACTAAAAAGTAAAAAAATGATATTAAAAATCATTGTATATAAAAACATCAAAAAGTGTGATGGAATTAGAAAAAAAAAGCTCACGTTGCATATTAGAAAGAAGAGCCTTTATTTTTAAACTCTATGCTAGACATTCAAAAGTAAAACAGTCTACTTTTATAAGCCTTTGTTCAAAAACTTCACTCTTTTAGGGTTAAGTTCTGCTTCTTTTTCTGTCATATATGAGTATTCCTATGCTAAATAGTCTTTCAGAGATAATTGTTGCAGATGGAATACACAAATATTTAGTGGCTGATCTATTTTAGTTCTGGAAATCTTGAATTTGTTTTCCAGTAATCCAGTAAGAAAGAGGTGACAAATAGTCGTTGAGATATGCAGTGATTTCTTCTTGGGAACTGGTAACCGGCATTGAATTTGACACTCAATTATTTTCTTGCATGTCATTGTGCAGGTACCATATTCCTGGCAATTTCTCAGGCTTTGCAATGTTCTTACTTGTGGCAATAATATTTTGTGATTTTAAAATAAAATAAAATTTGCAGAATCGCCACTGATGTGTCAAAAAAGTACCGAGCAAATTTTCTGAAGTATCGTTCGATGCTGATACCATTTAAGTGTAATAAGTATCGAGATATCGCAAGTATCGAGGACACAAGTTACCTATCCTAATTATCATTTTGTTTCATTTATCATCAATGTCTACTGCCTGTAATGCTGTATGCAGCTAGAATGGTCATTAAACGCTACTAAAAATCAATTTGGGATAAAGGGAAAATATGCTGAGTAAGATTTTTATATAGATAACTCATAACTTCATAAATTGCTTTCTACATTAGTGCTAAGATCTACTTCATCAAATGACCAGAAGCAAAAAGTCAAACAATTAAAGAGCTCTGTGTAACAAATATTTATAAATAAAACGTATACAGGGTGTATATAAATGAATATCGGGGTTTTAACTCTTTATAATATTTATTACATTCAACTTACAACTAATGATATGTCAAATGAAAAAGCACTCAAACAGTTTTACCAAGAACCTTATAAATGTTCAATGTGACTACCCTTTGTCACATGGCACACATCAAGTCTATAGCCGAGTTCTTCCCAAACGTTGATAGGTGTGTATTCAGTAATTGTAGCAACAGCTGCTTCAGTCCGGTTTCAGGGAGGTCAGCTGGTAGCAGAAGCATGTACACATGATCCTTGATGAAGCCCCAAAGGTAAAAATTGCATAGCGTTAGGTCAGGAGAACGTGGAGGCCATGCATAGTCAGCCCTGTCATTGGGGCCCTTGCGGCCTATCCAGCGCTAGGGTACAGTGACGTTCAACCAATCGCATACTTCGTTATGCCAGTGAGGTGGTGCACCATCTTGCTGGAAAATGAAGTTCTCTGGCTCATTTTCTTCCAACTGAGAGAAGAGCCATTGCTCTAGTGTATCAAGGTAAGAAGTGCCAGTTACCGTAGGTTCACCAGAAAAGAAAGGCCCATAAACTTTTCTCCGGGATACGGCACAAAAAACACTCAATTTAGGGGAATCTCGTTGCATTTGTACCATCTTGTGAGGATTTTCTGAGCCCCAGATGTGCAAATTATAGTGTTAACATGTCCACTAAGGTGAAAGGTCGATTGATCACTGAAGACAACACGATTCATAAAATCGTCGTCATGAAACATGTCATTTGCAAAGTTGGCACGGTAAGGACGTAGCCGTAAGCGTTTTCTTACAACTTTCCAAACAGTCGACAGAGGAACTTGTAATTCACGACTAGCCTTCCTGTCTGATTTCTTTGGGCTACAAGTGAACGACTCTCTCACTCGCTCAAGTCTCTTCACTTACTCTTGGTCGTCCCCTACTCTTCCCTTTACAAAGGCAGCCGGTATCTTCAAACTGATGATACAATCTACGAATGTTATTATCACTAGGAGGACCACAACCAAACTTAATGCAGAACGCACATTGCACAGTAACTACAGATTCGGTCTTTGGAAACTGCAAAATACAAAATGCTTTCTGTTTACTAGTCGCCATCTTTGTTACTACTGCTGTCTAGCGGATTGCAGCAGAAACATTGCACGCACATGCGCACTGGTACCAACAAAACAAAACTTTGAGTTGCTTTTTCATTTGACATATCATTTATAACTATAAGTTTAATGTAATAAATATTATAAAGAGTTAAAACCCTGATGTTCATTTATATACATCCTGTATTTTAAAGTTTTCAGAAGATGCAAAACAAATATTTTACTTTGAATTACTTTTATAGCAGATTAAGACATTATCAGACAGAAAGGTACATTAATAAGGAAATATTTGGATCTATGGTGAAATTATGAATAAATTGCTGACACTTTAGTTTCACTCAAGAACATGTTTTGAAGACATTCATCAATTGTATATCCAGTGGTATCTAGGAGATTTCCCTCTTTAGTTTTAATTGTATTGCCATCTATCTAGTGAAGAACGTCACAATATATGGTCAACTTGCAGAATTTCAAAATTTATTAAACTACAGCGGATTTGTCTGTTTAAATTTTCAATTTCAGAGGTATTCCTGCAGTCTGGTTAGTAGCTTTATTTTGGATTTTCCTATGTGCCTGCATATTTCATGGCAGTCTTTACAACCATTATGTTAAATCTCTAAGTTCTTATGTATGGTATAGTACCCTTTAGAGGATCAAGTATTTCAATTTTCAAAACTTTAAACTGGAATTAACACTGCAATGTTAATGTAATAATTAAAATTCTACAATGAGTTGGCTGAGACACTCTGTAATTCACATATCACAAATTTTCTTTCAACATATTTCGCCTCCACTTGAAGGTATTATCAAGAAATTGTCAACTGTCTAGAACCTTGGTGTTCCAGCTGATCATGGTTCTCCGCAGACAAGACATCTGGTGATGATCCAATGAGGTTAAGTAAAATATTTTCTTCTGATGGAATGACAAAATTCATTAAGTGTGTTATAAATTTCTTTATGTAAATATTTTCCCAGATGTTTAATTCTTGATTCAAGTGAACTGATTTTAGTAGTTGGAATTTATGTTCTATGTTGTAGTTATGACCCCAGAAATGTGGTGTTACTGTGAATTTATCCATTACTTTTTGCTTTATGTTCCTGAAGTGTTCTTTTAATCTGGTTTCAATATTACATTTTGTCTTTCCAATGTATATCTTATTGCAGTCTGAGCAGTAAATTCTATAAATGCCAGATTTCTTTACCAGTGGAATTTTGTCCATTTTTGGTTTTGTTGATTAGGTTTCTGATATTGAATTTATTTACTGGTGCCAGGGTGATGTTAAATTCACTGAATATCTTTTGAAATTTTGTAGTTGCCATGGGTGATATTGAATTTCTTGTATGTTTTTTGTACTTAAAAGCTGTTAAGGTGTTGATCTCATTCAGCTGCTTTTGTCTACTGAATCATTTTATTTCTTGTCCACCAGATTTTTACTACAACAGTTTGTTATTGCCTTTTCTATTATTTTGGCATATTCTAACACTAAACCATGTGTAGCCTACAAAAGATTTTGTTGATCCAGGTGCTTAGTTGCCCTTTCAAACTTTGTCATGTACATATAAATATTTTAGGAAACAATTATAAAAACCATATAGTTTTAGAATATTTCCCATGTTTTATTTACAACCTTCAATTTGTTCACTCTTTTAAATAATATGAACATAACTTAATAAACAAATCTTTTGGAAGTGGATATACAGATAGGAAAGTGAACTTAATAGGTGCTGTATGTATAGTAAAGAGGACAAATGCATATTTATATCTGTGACATGTTGACAGGACTTTGCTAGAGAGATTTCTGAGCTGCATGAACAGCTAAAAGATTTGGATGAGAAGATATCTGAGAAAGTAAAGATAAACAAGCAACTGGATGCCAAGATTACTGCACTTAACCTCAACGTCACTGAACATCAACTGATGAGAGATCTGGACAGGGAGACCAGAGAGTCAGATGCTGTGCAGAACAGGTAAGTTTACATTCTTACATTTGTTATATGTCAGAAATTACAGAAAGTAGCTGATTATTCAGTCTGGGTTAGATATGACATGTGGCAATAAAGAAAGTGAATTATTGCTCTAAACACTTTATTGGAAAAAGAAAAGTCAGACAATGGCAATATTATGCCCCTCATGATCTCTACACTGCTCTGTGCAACTTTTTCACTCTGAAAGCAGTGTTACAGTTATGCTGTCCAATATTTGTATCACTTGTCCTTTCATTACAATGGACTTACCATGCTTATGCATTGGGTAAATAAAAAATTACAATACAACACAGATTTTCCCTGCAAAGAAAGATAAAAAAAGGCAAATAAACAAACTGTTGCCCTGGGAATCGAACCCAAATGATGTGCTCCATCTCCATCCTCACTACATGCCATTGCACTAAAATAAAGGTTCTGAATTTATCTGTTTTCTTGTCATACCTTATAGTTGAAGTAGATGTGATCAATGCCATGCATACACCCTAACAATTTTTGGACACAACTCTGTAACTTGTACTCATAAACCAGAGACTTCCTATTTCAGACTGATTGCCTAACAATTATTACCAATAAAATTCATGCAATGTTATTCATTTGCACATGGTACATTTTGAATTTTCTGTGAAGAGCTTGTGAAGTCCTCTTTATTTAACCAGGTGGTTTCGTCTGTCGCCCGTATTTGGGAGGTTGGGGTTCGATTCACGTGGCTGACCTACCTGACACATGGGTTTTTTCAGGAGATTTTTTCAGGTTGCCAGGCGATGTCGGGTAGATTAATTACACTTCCCAAATTCCCTGTCCCACCATTTCATCTCTATTATCATTTTAAATCATCTCTCATCTGGTGGTCTCTCTCAGGGTAGAAATGTCGGCGGGTGTCTGAGCACTGCATGGCAGAATGACACACTCTTGGTAAAATTTCCTCCTCCGGTAGTACAGTCTCCGAACCTGAACAGGTGGGGCAATTTTCAGACCCCTGTAGGTTGGGATGCCGGTTGTTCTGGCCCGCCAGGAAGTTCCCAAATGGTAATATGTAGGAACCTGCACTCTGCACTGTTGCCACAACAGTGCCCTGTCTGCTCTTGCCTCATCCTTCCTGCTGGGGTGCCCTACTTGGGGTATAGGTACAATAGGCCGAGTATGGACCTCTGTGCCGAATCACCCTCGTAGCACAGTCCAGTCCAGTCCTCTTTATTTGATCAAACTTTGTGTTACCCTTAAAAGACAAACTTATCGCATGAAAAATGCAGAGATCATTAAAATACAAGTTGGTGTAAAACTTTGTTACAGAGAGTCATTTTTTAAATTATGCATATTTATTTTGCAGAAAACCAACATACAAGGGGACCCATTCGAATAATATAGGTTAATTTTTAGCAAGCTTTTATTTCTGTTATGTTCAGCATTTAGGTACTGCCATGGTGGTCCAGGTTCAACCTCAGGGAACCACATGTGGAATCTGTGCCTGGCAAAGTAGCATCTGGGCAGGTCTTTTGTGTGTTCTCATTTACCCTGACATTCATTCCACTAGTTTCTCCATAATTACCTTTTCTTTCATCCATTGCACTGCCATTTCAAATACCAGGTATCCCCATCCCAGATATTCTCTTGGGTTCAGAGTTCCTCTACTACTCTATAGGCATCTGACCGCAAACACCCACTA
This sequence comes from Mantis religiosa, assembly GCA_030765055.1. Lineage (NCBI taxonomy): Eukaryota > Metazoa > Arthropoda > Insecta > Mantodea > Mantidae > Mantis > Mantis religiosa. The sequence continues at coordinate 27,915,114 of CM060955.1, forward strand.
GTGAGTCCTGGGGGGCATCTTCCATACAAGGAGGATAAAACACAAATAGATGAAAAAATGTTCAACATTCTAGTATATTATTGCAACTATTCTTATTACTGCAGATGTGAAGTCAAATAATAAAAGAATTTTTCTTCTTAAATAATATTTTATGAAACATTTTGTTGTACATACAACAGGAATATGAAAAAAGAAGCAATTGTTAATGGCTGTTAGTAGTAGTCTTATTTGCTTATCAACACTATGAAGCAAGAAGAGTTTCATGCTTTGTTTTTAATATGTTAATAAAATATTGTCGCGAGCGCATTGTTGATTCGAGGCGGCACGGGTAACGAGAACAAAGAGACGAGCAGTGCAGTGCAGAGATAAAAGCTCACCGAAATGGTGGGGGAAGGAGACAGATTTCTAGAGAGTTCGCCTTTCTTGATTGAGAACATTCTGGATAGTGAGTCAGCTATAAAAAGGGAACCACCTTCCACCCCTGGCAGTTAGTCAGTAATTGGACGCGTGCGCATGAACAGCTGTTTGTTTGTGGTCGATTATCTTGCAAGTTGTACTGTGTATGTGACGTAATTCTGGACTGTAAAGGTTGATGAAAGTACGATTCTACGGAAATAAAGATAAAATTTTAGTGTTTGTAACCTGGACTTCTAATTTCACGAACCCACAAAGTCACAATATTTTTCACCAACCTTCCACAGTAAAAGTTCTGCACCATGGCATATTGGGCTAGGGTGTTGTGCTTTGGTTCCCTACCACGGAATGAACCCAAGATCAATCCCACCCTTTGGAGATGTGGATTTTAAGTTCCAGGTATAGGACTGGTGTCCACTCAGCATTGTGAGGAAATTGAGGAGCAATACTACGTAGTGAACCGTGGCCTCGAAAGTCAATTTTCTGGCTGGGGGTGCCGAGATGCTGTCCACATCACTTCCCCGTATCAATTGGATGATCACCCAGCTCTGCCTTGCACATGTGCACATGAGGCCAGCAGTGAGGTTGACAGGCTCTGGCCCACTTGCGGACTGTTACGCCATGGGTTACATTACACAGTAAAACTGATCCATCAGTTGAAAATTCATGAGCAACTTTCTTTTTCAATTTTCTAATTGTTGACTGAGTTTAGGCATTGCAACTGAACTGTCACTATTTGTCAGAATATTTTTTTCTATAATACAGGGTGACAAAAAAGGGGGGAATATTTTGAACAGTCCAATAAAACTAAGAGTGATGTAAGAGAACATTTTATTCATACATAATGGAAACCTTACAACTTGCCATTTAAGAAACATAAATACGACTCATCTATAATTTAATAACAATGGAATGTTAAATTTTTAAATAATTCTCTGCCAATTACTCATGGTTGACACTACACATCGTAAACATTCCCATTTTTTGTGTCATCCTGTACTATCTGAAACTAACATTATCATTCTCATTCTGGTTATCATTCTTGTTTGCTGTGAACCAACTTTAAAAACAATCCAGGTGGTGCCCATTATCTAAGAGGCCTTTAAAAATGTTATAGAAAAATTGAAAAACTAAGTTGATTTTGAATGTTCTAAATTTGTCATTTCTGATTCAAATAGAAGTTGTACTTAAGAAGGCAAAAGCAAAACTAGTACTATTCCTTCCAAACATCCTAAAACATTTAAGTTAATTGGTGGAAATTAATCATTTCTTCACAATAGCTGCATCTGGCTAAGGTTTTGGATGGATAGAGTCAACTTCAAAAATTCAATGCCATGGCTGGGATTTGAGAAGATCCATGGTTCAAATCCTGGCCATGGCATTGAATTTTTCAAGTTGACTCTATCCATCCTAAAACATGATTATATAACTTCTAATTTGTTACCACAAAGTAAAACTAGGCATTATGCCTAATTTCCAGGTTCTACTTATATTAAAGGAATACATATATACCCAATCACTACAATCATAATAACTTCCTTGAATGAGTACAAAAGTGAATCGAGAAGATATTGACACATTGCTTCACTCACACTGTTTATTCACAGGACATGTTTCAAGAGCTCTTGCTCCTATCATCAGCTGATACTCGATCATGAAACTTGAAACATGTCCTGTGAATAAACATTGTGAGTGAAGCAATGTGTCAATATCTTCTCGATTCACTTTTGTACTAATTTGTGCTTCACTGTCCCTACGCTTCTTCCAAGTTTATACTTCCTTGAATGATATCGAGATTCAACTGTATTGGAACACCACAGTGAAGCGAAAAATTATTAAATTTTAGATGAGTCGCATTTTTTACACATCTGCTTCACTTTCGTACCTATTTTGAGGACATGTTTCGCAAATCTTCGTTTGCATCTACGGCTCTTGTGCGACTGACGCTAGATCCAGCGGTGTGGGTAATTCTGGGGTTGTTGCTGCCATCTGTTGATTTAGTGATGAACTGAAATGTGGGATTATCTTCTAGCGGGATTTCAAAGTTCATTAGTTGGTTTTTATGTTTTTCTATGTATATCCTCTCCCATATGACGAGTTCACTATGTTTTTGTACGTATTTTAGTAATTCTGTGCTATCTTCAATTTCATGATTTTCAGACCAGAAATGAGCTGCTATTGCGGACTTATCAATATTTTTGTATCTTAAGTGCCTGAAGTGTTCTTTCTTTCTAGTGCCTATGTTCCTTTTTGTCCTTCCTATGTAAATTTTTTCACAGTCTTTACACTTAATTTTGTAAATGCCTGACTTTTCCTCTGGTTTTATCTTATCAGTATTATTACTGTGAAGTAGGTTTTTAATGTTGTTTTAGTTAATTGATGGAAATTAATCATTTCTCCACACTAGCCGTATATAGGCTAAGATATTTGATGGATAGAGTCAACATGAAAAATTCAATGCCATGGCCGGGATTTGAACCACGGATCTACTGGTTTCCGTCCAGTCGCTCTTAACCTTTGAGCTATCATGGCCAACGTACCTTCCTGACATTAAATTCTCCAGTTGACTCGTATATTTCCCCGGTAGACCACTAGGGGCTCTCGCATCCGAGATACACCGTTCGTGGCGACTTACTATTGTAAGTACTTAAGTCCCAGGCTTCATCATTTAACTCTTATTATTTTAGTTAATTGATGGAAATTAATCATTTCTCCACACTAGCCGTATATAGGCTAAGATATTTGATGGATAGAGTCAACATGAAAAATTCAATGCCATGGCCGGGATTTGAACCACGGATCTACTGGTTTCCGTCCAGTCGCTCTTAACCTTTGAGCTATCATGGCCAACGTACCTTCCTGACATTAAATTCTCCAATTGACTCGTATATTTCCCCGGTAGACCACTAGGGGCTCTCGCATCCGAGATACACCGTTCGTGGCGACTTACTATTGTAAGTACTTAAGTCCCAGGCTTCATCATTTAACTCTTATTATTTTAGTTAATTGATGGAAATTAATCATTTCTCCACACTAGCCGTATATAGGCTAAGATATTTGATGGATAGAGTCAACATGAAAAATTCAATGCCATGGCCGGGATTTGAACCACGGATCTACTGGTTTCCGTCCAGTCGCTCTTAACCTTTGAGCTATCATGGCCAACGTACCTTCCTGACATTAAATTCTCCAGTTGACTCGTATATTTCCCCGGTAGACCACTAGGGGCTCTCGCATCCGAGATACACCGTTCGTGGCGACTTACTATTGTAAGTACTTAAGTCCCAGGCTTCATCATTTAACTCTTATTATTTTAGTTAATTGATGGAAATTAATCATTTCTCCACACTAGCCGTATATAGGCTAAGATATTTGATGGATACAGTCAACATGAAAAATTCAATGCCATGGCCGGGATTTGAACCACGGATCTACTGGTTTCCGTCCAGTCGCTCTTAACCTTTGAGCTATCATGGCCAACGTACCTTCCTGACATTAAATTCTCCAGTTGACTCGTATATTTCCCCGGTAGACCACTAGGGGCTCTCGCATCCGAGATACACCGTTCGTGGCGACTTACTATTGTAAGTACTTAAGTCCCAGGCTTCATCATTTAACTCTTATTATTTTAGTTAATTGATGGAAATTAATCATTTCTCCACACTAGCCGTATATAGGCTAAGATATTTGATGGATAGAGTCAACATGAAAAATTCAATGCCATGGCCGGGATTTGAACCACGGATCTACTGGTTTCCGTCCAGTCGCTCTTAACCTTTGAGCTATCATGGCCAACGTACCTTCCTGACATTAAATTCTCCAGTTGACTCGTATATTTCCCCGGTAGACCACTAGGGGCTCTCGCATCCGAGATACACCGTTCGTGGCGACTTACTATTGTAAGTACTTAAGTCCCAGGCTTCATCATTTAACTCTTGGCCATGATAGCTCAAAGGTTAAGAGCGACTGGACGGAAACCAGTAGATCCGTGGTTCAAATCCCGGCCATGGCATTGAATTTTTCATGTTGACTCTATCCATCAAATATCTTAGCCTATATACGGCTAGTGTGGAGAAATGATTAATTTCCATCAATTAACTAAAATAATAAGAGTTAAATGATGAAGCCTGGGACTTAAGTACTTACAATAGTAAGTCGCCACGAACGGTGTATCTCGGATGCGAGAGCCCCTAGTGGTCTACCGGGGAAATATACGAGTCAACTGGAGAATTTAATGTCAGGAAGGTACGTTGGCCATGATAGCTCAAAGGTTAAGAGCGACTGGACGGAAACCAGTAGATCCGTGGTTCAAATCCCGGCCATGGCATTGAATTTTTCATGTTGACTCTATCCATTTTAATGTTGTAATTGTTTTTTGGTGCCAATGTTATATTGTATTTCTTGAATATTTTTTGGAACTTTTTTGTGGCCCAGGGGTGGTAAGTAAATTTAGCAAATCTAGTTTCTTGTTTTATTGGTGTGTGAGCTGTGATCTGTTTTAATTTCTTTTGAAGTTTGAATAATTTTAGTTTTTTATCTACAAGGTTTTTTCCATATCCATTTTTAATTGCAGTTTTTAAGATTTGATGGTATTCGTTTTGATATTCTTGCTGGCTGAGAGGTAGATTTACTAATCTGTGTGTCAGACTGTTGATGGTTGCATGTTTGTGTGGAATTGGGTTGAAACTATTTGCTTTGATGTAATTATCTGTGTGTGTTGCTTTTCTATGAATGCCAAATTCTAGTTTTTCATTGCCTTTTTTGATTTTAAGGTCTAAAAAAGGTAGAGTACAGTCCTCTTCAGTTTCTACTGTGAATTGTATGCTGGGTTCTTGCAGGTTGAGTAGTTTCAAAGCATCATCTATTAGTTTGTAGGGCACTATTGCAAAGATGTCGTCTACGTATCTGTACCATGTTTTAAACATATGAGGGAAGGCTTTAGTAATATGTGTTTCGAAAAAGCTCATGTATAGATTGGCCAAAAATGGTGATAGCAGGCTTCCCATAGCTAGTCCTGAAATTTGTTTGTAATATTTTCCATCGAAGACAAAATAATTTTGATGTATACATAATTCAGTCATTGCCACATATTCTTCTATTGCATTGGCATCCAGGTTTATAGAATTTAGCCATTTTTTCAGTTGAATCAAAAGTTTGTCTAATGGAATGCTAGGGAAGAGGGAGCGGACATCAAAAGATACTAAAGTGTCATGAGGTTTTAGTTTAAGATTTTGAATTTTTTCTACCAGGTCTAAAGAGTTTTTTATACTCAGAGTATGGAATTGTGGAAAGGACTGAAATGTTTTGGTTAGCCATTTTGCCAGAAGGTAAGTAGGAGTGTTTATATTATTTACAATGGGTCTCATGGGTATGTTGGGTTTGTCTGGTTTGATAGTTTTTTGTTCTGTAGTTGTTAAAATTTTACTATTAATGATGGTTTTTTGTACATCTTTTATGCATCGGTTGAGTGGATTAGAATCTATTTCCTGGAATTCTTTTTGTTGTAGTAACTCTAACATTTTTTCTTTGTATGTAGCTGTATCTAAGATTACTATTTTGTTCCCTTTATCAGCCCTTGAGAAGATTACATCCTTTTTCCTTAAAGATTTAATTATCTGAATTTGTTTCAAATGTTTTATTGGCTTTTTATTTATTAAGTTTTCCAATATAGGAGCTGATTTTTTTCTAATTATATTTTTGTCCATGGTTTCCAAGCCTTCTACTGCTAATTCTATGTCTGCAATGAATTCATCCGGGTTGCTGGAGTATGTTATACATGTTTTTAGGCCTTGGTTAAGTACATCTTTTTCTTCGTTGTTAAAATTTTGCTTTGAGAGATTAATTACACTATCTAGGGATGTGTTCTTTGCTGAAATTTTGTTATGTTTTGGTTGCCAATGATTATGATTACGTTTTAGTTTCTTATTTTGACGATAAACTTTCTCTTTGACTTTATAATTGATATGTTCAAATGATTTGGCTTCTAAGTGGTCCCATGCTGTGTTTCCTAGTAATTTTACAATTTTCAGATGTAGGTTATACAAAGAGAGGTCTATATTAGTTATTTTTCTGTAGTGATTTGTTTTTTCGGCTTTTAACACGGCTTTTTCAGCAGCTAATTGTTCTATACTGTTATTGTTAAATTTTACTATTTTTCGTACAAATTTCGGAGAAAAGTTACGTTTTAGGCAATTGTTGATAAATTTTATGTCCGCTGATATTAATCTTCTTTTTGTCTTTAGTTTCAAATATTGTTTTATTTCTTTCTTGTTGCCGAAATGTTCGTTGAAATGTTCAAATGTGAACGATCTTACCTCCATGTTGTCCGGTTTTTAAAGTTGGTAGGATCTAACTTTCGCGTGTTCCTCTTGACTTAACGTCACTTCAATATATCGAGATTCAACTGTATTGGAACACCACAGTGAAGCGAAAAATTATTAAATTTTAGATGAGTCGCATTTTTTACACATCTGCTTCACTTTCGTACCTATTTTGAGGACATGTTTCGCAAATCTTCGTTTGCATCTACGGCTCTTGTGCGACTGACGCTAGATCCAGCGGTGTGGGTAATTCTGGGGTTGTTGCTGCCATCTGTTGATTTAGTGATGAACTGAAATGTGGGATTATCTTCTAGCGGTATTTCAAAGTTCATTAGTTGGTTTTTATGTATTTCTATGTATATCCTCTCCCATATGACGAGTTCACTATGTTTTTGTACGTATTTTAGTAATTCTGTGCTATCTTCAATTTCATGATTTTCAGACCAGAAATGAGCTGCTATTGCGGACTTATCAATATTTTTGTATCTTAAGTGCCTGAAGTGTTCTTTCTTTCTAGTGCCTATGTTCCTTTTTGTCCTTCCTATGTAAATTTTTTCACAGTCTTTACACTTAATTTTGTAAATGCCTGACTTTTCCTCTGGTTTTATCTTATCAGTATTATTACTGTGAAGTAGGTTTTTAATGTTGTAATTGTTTTTTGGTGCCAATGTTATATTGTATTTCTTGAATATTTTTTGGAACTTTTTTGTGGCCCAGGGGTGGTAAGTAAATTTAGCAAATCTAGTTTCTTGTTTTATTGGTGTGAGAGCTGTGATCTGTTTTAATTTCTTTTGAAGTTTGAATAATTTTAGTTTTTTATCTACAAGGTTTTTTCCATATCCATTTTTAATTGCAGTTTTTAAGATTTGATGGTATTCGTTTTGATATTCTTGCTGGCTGAGAGGTAGATTTACTAATCTGTGTGTCAGACTGTTGATGGTTGCATGTTTGTGTGGAATTGGGTTGAAACTATTTGCTTTGATGTAATTATCTGTGTGTGTTGCTTTTCTATGAATGCCAAATTCTAGTTTTTCATTGCCTTTTTTGATTTTAAGGTCTAAAAAAGGTAGAGTACAGTCCTCTTCAGTTTCTACTGTGAATTGTATGCTGGGTTCTTGCAGGTTGAGTAGTTTCAAAGCATCATCTATTAGTTTGTAGGGCACTATTGCAAAGATGTCGTCTACGTATCTGTACCATGTTTTAAACATATGAGGGAAGGCTTTAGTAATATGTGTTTCGAAAAAGCTCATGTATAGATTGAAATCCCGCTAGAAGATAATCCCACATTTCAGTTCATCACTAAATCAACAGATGGCAGCAACAACCCCAGAATTACCCACACCGCTGGATCTAGCGTCAGTCGCACAAGAGCCGTAGATGCAAACGAAGATTTGCGAAACATGTCCTCAAAATAGGTACGAAAGTGAAGCAGATGTGTAAAAAATGCGACTCATCTAAAATTTAATAATTTTTCGCTTCACTGTGGTGTTCCAATACAGTTGAATCTCGATATATTGAAGTGACGTTAAGTCAAGAGGAACACGCGAAAGTTAGATCCTACCAACTTTAAAAACCGGACAACATGGAGGTAAGATCGTTCACATTTGAATATTTCAACGAACATTTCGGCAACAAGAAAGAAATAAAACAATATTTGAAACTAAAGACAAAAAGAAGATTAATATCAGCGGACATAAAATTTATCAACAATTGCCTAAAACGTAACTTTTCTCCGAAATTTGTACGAAAAATAGTAAAATTTAACAATAACAGTATAGAACAATTAGCTGCTGAAAATGCCGTGTTAAAAGCCGAAAAAACAAATCACTACAGAAAAATAACTAATATAGACCTCTCTTTGTATAACCTACATCTGAAAATTGTAAAATTACTAGGAAACACAGCATGGGACCACTTAGAAGCCAAATCATTTGAACATATCAATTATAAAGTCAAAGAGAAAGTTTATCGTCAAAATAAGAAACTAAAACGTAATCATAATCATTGGCAACCAAAACATAACAAAATTTTAGCAAAGAACACATCCCTAGATAGTGTAATTAATCTCTCAAAGCAAAATTTTAACAACGAAGAAAAAGATGTACTTAACCAAGGCCTAAAAACATGTATAACATACTCCAGCAACCCGGATGAATTCATTGCAGACATAGAATTAGCAGTAGAAGGCTTGGAAACCATGGACAAAAATATAATTAGAAAAAAATCAGCTCCTATATTGGAAAACTTAATAAATAAAAAGCCAATAAAACATTTGAAACAAATTCAGATAATTAAATCTTTAAGGAAAAAGGATGTAATCTTCTCAAGGGCTGATAAAGGGAACAAAATAGTAATCTTAGATACAGCTACATACAAAGAAAAAATGTTAGAGTTACTACAACAAAAAGAATTCCAGGAAATAGATTCTAATCCACTCAACCGATGCATAAAAGATGTACAAAAAACCATCATTAATAGTAAAATTTTAACAACTACAGAACAAAAAACTATCAAACCAGACAACCCTACCCTTGCAAGAATATATGGTTTGCCTAAAATACACAAACCCAACATACCCATGAGACCCATTGTAAATAATATAAACACTCCTACTTACCTTCTGGCAAAATGGCTAACCAAAACATTTCAGTCCTTTCCACAATTCCATACTCTGAGTATAAAAAACTCTTTAGACCTGGTAGAAAAAATTCAAAATCTTAAACTAAAACCTCATGACACTTTAGTATCTTTTGATGTCCGCTCCCTCTTCCCTAGCATTCCATTAGACAAACTTTTGATTCAACTGAAAAAATGGCTAAATTCTATAAACCTGGATGCCAATGCAATAGAAGAATATGTGGCAATGACTGAATTATGTATACATCAAAATTATTTTGTCTTCGATGGAAAATATTACAAACAAATTTCAGGACTAGCTATGGGAAGCCCGCTATCACCATTTTTGGCCAATCTATACATGAGCTTTTTCGAAACACATATTACTAAAGCCTTCCCTCATATGTTTAAAACATGGTACAGATACGTAGACGACATCTTTGCAATAGTGCCCTACAAACTAATAGATGATGCTTTGAAACTACTCAACCTGCAAGAACCCAGCATACAATTCACAGTAGAAACTGAAGAGGACTGTACTCTACCTTTTTTAGACCTTAAAATCAAAAAAGGCAATGAAAAACTAGAATTTGGCATTCATAGAAAAGCAACACACACAGATAATTACATCAAAGCAAATAGTTTCAACCCAATTCCACACAAACATGCAACCATCAACAGTCTGACACACAGATTAGTAAATCTACCTCTCAGCCAGCAAGAATATCAAAACGAATACCATCAAATCTTAAAAACTGCAATTAAAAATGGATATGGAAAAAACCTTGTAGATAAAAAACTAAAATTATTCAAACTTCAAAAGAAATTAAAACAGATCACAGCTCTCACACCAATAAAACAAGAAACTAGATTTGCTAAATTTACTTACCACCCCTGGGCCACAAAAAAGTTCCAAAAAATATTCAAGAAATACAATATAACATTGGCACCAAAAAACAATTACAACATTAAAAACCTACTTCACAGTAATAATACTGATAAGATAAAACCAGAGGAAAAGTCAGGCATTTACAAAATTAAGTGTAAAGACTGTGAAAAAATTTACATAGGAAGGACAAAAAGGAACATAGGCACTAGAAAGAAAGAACACTTCAGGCACTTAAGATACAAAAATATTGATAAGTCCGCAATAGCAGCTCATTTCTGGTCTGAAAATCATGAAATTGAAGATAGCACAGAATTACTAAAATACGTACAAAAACATAGTGAACTCGTCATATGGGAGAGGATATACATAGAAAAACATAAAAACCAACTAATGAACTTTGAAATCCCGCTAGAAGATAATCCCACATTTCAGTTCATCACTAAATCAACAGATGGCAGCAACAACCCCAGAATTACCCACACCGCTGGATCTAGCGTCAGTCGCACAAGAGCCGTAGATGCAAACGAAGATTTGCGAAACATGTCCTCAAAATAGGTACGAAAGTGAAGCAGATGTGTAAAAAATGCGACTCATCTAAAATTTAATAATTCCTTGAATGAGTTTCCACAGCACCAATATGTTACAAAATGGCATCTTGGATAGCATTTCAGATGTGAATTGCGATAATCAGCAATTATAATCCAGTTGTTACATTACTATTATATGCAACCACTAAGGCTAAAATTGATAGAATTAAAATTACTTAAGGATCCTGACAGCTGCCATGAAACATGTGGTGGTGGGGAAAGCAACATTGCCGATTATGAACACCTTGGCATGCCTAATGATTAGACGGAAGAGCACACTAAAACTACCTAAAGTAAGTTATTGATATTTATATTTATAACACATGGGAACAGTTTTGAACAACTGTTAAGGCAATGTACAAATGAAACTGAGGCAATGCAGAATATATTCAGCAGAATTTAAATATGTCTTTGTAATGCTTCTATCTTGGAGTGTTTATTAAAAACTTAGGATTCAGAATAAGCAAGAGGAACCTAATATACTGTTTGGCATTACTTTACTGAACAAATTTCCTGGACATACAAATAACCGAATAGCTTTTAGAACATCTACTTTCTCTGTAAGCCATAGGGTAAAGGGAGGTATTTTCGTGACATAGGCAATTTTGTGATACTTTTTCGAAGGGATGTCACAGAGAAACCAGTTGGTGTTAACGCACCTGCCGATAGCTCCTGAGCTCTAGGAACAAATATGTCAACTACCAACAGTGAAAGACGATAAGAGTCAACATGAAAAATTCAATGCCATGGCCAGGATTTGAACCATGGATCTCCTGGTTTCCATCCAGTCGCTCTAACCCTTGAGCTACCATGGCCAACGTGCCGTCCCAACATTAAATTCTCCAGTTGACTCATATACTTCCCCGGTACACAACTAGGGGCTCTCGCATTCAAGATACACCATTTGTGGCGACGTACTATCATAAATACTTGAGTCCCAGACTTCATTTAACTCTTATCTTTAGTTAATTGATGGAAATTAATCATTTCTCCACTCTAGCCATATATAGGCTAAGGTTTTAGATAGAGTCAACATGAAAAATTCAATGTCATGGCCGGGATTTGAATAATGGATCTCCTGGTTTCCGTCCAGTCACTAACACTTGAGCTAGCATGGCCATCGTGCCTCCTGACATTAAATTCTCCAGTTGACTCATATATTTTCCCGGTAAACCACTAGGGGCTCTCGCATTCGAGATACACTGATTGTGGTGACTTACTATCTTGAGTCCCAGGCTTCATCATTTAACTCTTATTATTTTTAGGTAATTGATGTAATTTAATCATTTCTCCACGCTAGCCGTATATAGGCTAAGTTTTTTGAGAGAGTCAACATGAAAAATTCAATGCCATGGCCGGGATTTGAAAGATGAGTTAGCACCAACTGGTTTCTCTGTGACATCCCTTTGAAAAAGTATCACGAAATTGCCTGTGCCACAAAAATACCTCCCTTTACCCTAATAGATTAGCAAGTACAAAACTGAAAGCCTTTTCAGAACTAATGAATTCAGAATATACATTTTAATTTGAAGTGTACTTACTGTAGGTTTAACACAAGTTACATTTCTAAAAGCCTAGAATGTTCAGCTGTGTATTGCCTTAAGAAAGATGGCAGTAACTGTTCCTCGTCCCCCCCCCCCCCCCCAAATACCTACGCAGCACACACAATTCCCTTGTTTGTCCCTGTAGTGCAGATCTGTCCCATTTTTGTATACCTTTTCTTGGGGAAGCAAGTTCTTGGTCTACCTCATTTTTGACTGGTGCTGGTAGTTTGGGACAGTGTCCTTACCTAATAATAACAGTAAAATACTGATTACCTGTTAGTATTACTACACTAATGAAATGACTAAATAACAAAGAAACCAGCTTTTATAAAAGTTATACATCAATTAGATATGCTTAGATTACGCACGGTGAAGAGAACCAAACAAGCAATATCTACGCTTTACATGATACGTGCATCTATGTGACAACACTGACATTTTTAGCAGACTCAGACAAGGAGATGAAGCGGGCCTAATTGGTTGACATTAAGTGTTGCGACCTAAAAGAAGTGTGGTCACTGCCATTGCCATAGAAACTCTCCCTCCCTTAACCTTCGAAGGAACTGTCAGGATCCTAAAGTAATTTAGCTCAAGTCATTTCTGGTATACGAAAGATGAATAACAATTGTTAAACCTCTATTAAATGTGTTTTTTTCAGAATGGCATCCATCATGAAGCGAAGTCGTCTTATTAACAAGATTCAGAGGCAGCATGCACAGATCTTAGAGCTGCATGCCGAACTGGAACTTGCATGTCTGCGTACCTATCCTACACTAAAACATAAGTCACCACTGTAAATATGTAATTTGTTTATAGTTATATCTTTAAGAGATTATTTAAATAAATACACACAATTATGCTTTACATGTTTATTTATTTCCCAATGTGTAACACACAAAAGTTCATCTGCAGTGCAAAATAAAAAAATAAAATTAATTGTACTCAAGGGTAATACAGGAAAACTTTGCTTAAAGTTACAAAGAGCAGCACCCGAAAAACTAAATCTGCTTGATAATCTGATAGTTTCCTTTTAGTAGTGCTGGAAAGAAAAAAGGATGGGTTTTTTTGGGTTTAAGCATTTTTTTCGTTTTACATTTTCATATATGTACTATAATGAAAATACGGTGTCTTGCTTTTAGATTTGTTAAGCAGTAATTTATGTATGAAAGCTATCAGTTTATCAGATTTCAAGCGTTAAACAGTAAAATAACAAATCAAAATTAGGGAAAGATATTGATTAAACCTTAGGTTTAGCAGCACGTCTTTGTCATGTTAATATAGTTCTTTCTAATGCTGGCTGTACTCCTCTGTTAGAGGCGAGTTAAATACTAAAAGTTGATGCAACCATTTCTTACTACATTATTTTATTATTCACACAGAAGTAATGTATGATCAACCTCAACCTAAAAAGGTATTTAAAATGTGAGCATTATGCAATGACTGAGAAATGAAGTTCAGCTGCAACAGTAAAATAAGAAAACAAAAGAACTATTACAGGAAAGAGAACAGCTACAGAAAGGGTAAATTCATTGTATGGAGCATTGTAAATAGATAAGATTTATTGAATTCAGAAGTTGACCTTTCATCATAATGTACGTATTTCTGTCATAAGAGTGTTAAGTACTTAAAATACATATTTAATGCTATTAAATTCTGAATGAAAAGTGAATTTGTTTGTATACTGAATAGAGAAACACATAATGCAAAACTATACTCAATTCAGCTCAAGAAAGCGTCCTGATACAAATTAACATGTTTCACTGCAGCACAACTTTGAAGTAAATGAAAATAAATTCATTACTGCATCAAATATAATACCACCCTTTCTGTAATAGAGATGAATGAGCATACAACTTCAATAATCGCTACATTTAAACATAACTGAATAATTAGCTTCCATTTTCTATCATAACAATGCAAACCACTATTCCACGTTATTTAATGAAGCAGAGCAACAGTTGTGATAATCAGTATTACATCCATAGCAGGTCAGAGCATTATCATTAGTGACAAAGTCCTTAAAAGTGAAAAAATTATTATTTTACTATGTTCAACTTTTTATTTAAGCAATATTGTTAAGAATGTCCTTAAATTAACATCAGAAGCAGCTGAGTTTTCCTGTGAATTCTTTGCAGTCAAATTGGTTTAGGCCTTATAAACTTGAAAATGGCTAAAGCAAAATCACCACTTCTGATCCCGAGAGAGATATGCTATTACCCAAAAACTATGATTAGGACAGATTTTATTGATAAAAGATATTTTGTAACAATTTTTCATCCAATCTTGAATTAAGATTTAATTAATTATTAATAATATGGTTATATACAAGGGGCATCCAGAAAGCAAGTTCTGTTTCAATTTATCTCAGCTGCAACGCTGCGATCGCAGTTCCGCACATGCGCGGTAGATGCTCTGTATCAAGGAGAAGAAACGTGCGCCATTGTGAGATCGCTGTCAGCCACATATGCTTTGTTGTGCTTGTTTACAATGTCGGTGTTGACTGAAAACCTCGCCGCTTGTGAAATCAGATCTGTGATTCGTTTTCTGAATGCTAGGAAAGTGAAAGTAATTGAAATTTATTGGCAAATTTGCGATCTCAAAACGTGTTGTGTTTCTTCACGACAATGCACGATTACACACTGTAAATGTGACTAAAAAAATCCTACAGGGATTTGGCAAGGACGTGTTTGACCACCCTGCGTACAGCCCTGACCTTGCTCCTAGCGACTTTCATCTGTTTTTGCATCTCAAATCTTTCCTTGGCAGTCAACACTTCAACAATGATGAAGAGCTGAAAGAAAATGTTTCCAACTGGTTGAAGACACAGGTGGCAAACTTCTATGAAGAAGGTATTCAAAAACTTGTGCCTCGCTATGACAAATGCCTGCAACATTTTGGCGGTTATGTCGAAAAGTAGTTTAAGTGTCGCAGAATTTTGTGCAATAAATAATTTTTCTGTATATATACACAATTTAATTTTATTACCAAAGAGAACTTACTTTCTGGAGGTACTCGTATTTCTTTAACAATCATTTCTGTTGCAGCAAAAAAAAAAGTAAGGGTTAATATTAAAACTGGGAAGTATCGATAGCTTCTTGAACTCAAAACTTACAGCTGAGCAGTTGGATGCAATCATTAAATGTAAAGCATGGAGTGATAAGAAAGATTATGTACAGACCCATTCTTTGGCTGGAAAGATTATGAGCTTTGATTAATACAAATGAAAATGTTTGATTCTCAATGAATTACTGGACAGCAGAACAAAATATTTTCAACTGTGAAATAAACAAACAAGACATACACAGTTTACTAAGGAGATGTTGAGATGTCCATATCTTCTGCATTTGCTTGCCCCTCACTTCCATTGCGATCTTCTTCTACATTGCTTCCTTCACCTTCACTTTGCTCACTGACTTCTTTCTCTGCTGTATCAAAGCCTTCTTCCTCTTCGTCATAATTGCGTGGAACTTTGGAGCTAGACAGCTTTTCAGATTCTTTCTCTGGTTCCTTTTTATCTCGTTTCTTCTTGTCTTTGTCCTCTTTGTCCCTACGATCTGTATCATGGCTCTTTTCTTTTTCCCTTTTTCTATCTACATCACGTCTGCTGCGAGAGCGACTACGAGAATGTCTTCTTGGAGAGTGTTTGCTATGACTTGAGCGAGATGGCGACTTGCTACGTCTTCTGGATCGAGAACGAGATCCACTTCTACGTCTTGAATGGGGACTCTTTCTGCGGGATGGTGATCTACTCTTCTTTCTCGGAGGAGAACGACTCTTGCGCCGCGAAGGAGAGCGATGACGAGACTTTGAAGGTGAACGAGAAGATATCCTTGAGGATTTTGCCTTATCTCTTGGACTTTTACCTCTACTTTTATCTTTACTCTTATCTTTAACTCTCTCAACTTCTTTGTCTTTATCAATCTCTGTCTCTTTCTTTCCTTCAATGCTTGGTGTAGCATTTTCTTCAGTTGGTTCATTTTCCTTTGGAACATCATCAGATTTCATTTCAGCATCCCCTTCTTTTGTCACAGTTTCCTTTTTCTCATCCTTATCATCTTTCTTTTCTTCTTTCTTATCATCCTTTTTATCCCTCTTATCATCTTTCTTATCCTTCCGATCATCTTTTCTATCCCTGGACTTTTCATGGCTTCTGGAGCTTGAAGATTTGGACTTTGATTTTGAATGAGACCTTCTGGATCTTGACCTGGAACGTCGTCTGCTGTGTGACCTAGAACGTGAATGACTCCTACGACGACGTCCAGAGCTTCTAGAGCGCCTCTTACGATCACGTGATCTGCTTCGTGTATGTGTGCGCTTAGATCTTGAACGAGATCTCCTAGATCTAGAACGGGAGCGGCCTCTGTTCCTTGATCGCCGCCTTGAACGAGATCTGGTTCGCCTACTTCTAGAATGAGATCTTCTTCTGCCTCGTGAAGCAGAACGAGAACGTCTTGACCTTGAACTACTGCGACTACGCTTCTTTTCTTTTGCTAGAAGGCCAATCACTGGGTCTATGGCAGCAGATATCAGGTTCTGGGCCTCCTTTACCCTTGACATTGCTTCTTCAATTTCCTTCTGTGCTGCTTCATTGCTCTTAGCTTGTGGTTTGACTATTGCTTGCGTGGAGTGGTATACCTTTATAAACTTTCCATTAAGTTCCTTGCCATTCATCTGCAGTGCTGGTATAATGGTATTCTGATCAGAGAACTCTATCAATGCATATCGATCTGGGTCTCCTTCTCGGTTACAGAAGCGTACATACTTCACCTCTCCTGCAGCAGTGAAGAAGTCCACCAGCTGTTGTGTGGTCACAGTGTTCTCAATGTTTGCAACAAGCAGAGTTCTGCGTATTTCTTCAATTCTTCTGCCATCTAGAGTGGCTGGAAGTGGAGGATATAGTGGTAAGCCATTGGCTGCTAATCTTGGATCATGTGTTGTCACGACCTGATTGGGTGGTAACCCTTCCAATTGGTTGGTTACATGAGGAGGTAACTTAGGTTCTGCTGGAAATAAACCTGGGACCATTGTCCCTTGGTTGGTTATCTCTAAGGCTCTCTGCTCATCTGGAATTTCACCACTCTGAAATGGAATGACGATCAATGCCCTGTCGATGAAGACTGTGTTGGTCATGTGCTGTGCTACGCCAACACAAACAGGATCATGGAATTTGACATAACATATTCTGGATTGCACTGGAACTGCTACATCTCGTATTGTTGGGTACAACCTGATGTCCTCTATCTTACCAAGGTAACCAAATAGTGTTTGCATCTGGTCACGCGTGGCCTGTGGTGCAATGTTGGTGATCTGCACCACTTTATTGCTTCCAGTCATGTTGCTTACCTGCAAAATAAAAAAGTGATTATGAGTATTTTCAAGAATCATTTGCGTCATTTTATTTTTTATTTAAAAATAAGTAATGAAAGAAAGCTATTCCATGTAAAGCATTTTTGAGGTGGAAAAATTGTAAGACAACCCACATATTAGATCCTTGAATCATGTGGGACTTAAAAATGAAATATGCCATTCCATCCTCATCTCTCTTATGCTGTTTTCTAAAGCTGGTTTTTAGATTGAAGCAATCTCAAAATGCGTATTTCCATGAAGTCGATGTACAATATTTGAAATAAACTTAAATATTTAGTTTGTATAAAATGCCCGGATCATATCAGTGTTGCCGGTGTGCCAGAATTTATTTCATAGGAGTTCTTTTACTTGCCAGTAAATCTATTGACATGGAGCAATCACTTTGAAGCACACAAACCATTGGTCTGGACCAGGTCTGAACCTCCGACCTGAGGGGTCAGTAAGGCACCTACAGTCTGATTTTTAAAAGAAGATATGTGAAGGTCATCTGTTTCTCCACATGGGTATTGCAATGTTGCCCACCAGATCCCCTTTCTTTATCCTCTCAACATTCGAAACATAAACAAGGGTTCGAGTTATCTCACCCCAACAAAAATATGCACAGTTAATCTGTATTAGCCTACTTTAAAAACAGAAATAAGTTCCACATTTACTGAGTTGTAGGGTCTTCACAGGTATGAGTTCTTTTAAATAACTGCACTATGTAACTAATATGCCATACATACCGTTATTATTTCTATGCATCGTAAGTAGACATTCCCGCTATAGTGTGTTAAGTATTTCTCCATAGAAACTCATATATGCAATGCACATTATCAAAATCTAACATTTATCTTCAATTATATTTATTAATATTTCAGATACTATTTTAACTACTAAAATTCAGATTCATATAAATACACATAGTGGAAAAAATAATGTGCAACACACATGTAAGCACATAATGGAATCTCGAGAATTGAAAAAACTCAGTGCAAGCGCCTTGTTTTTTCAAATCTTTCGTCGTTCCATATATATTAATATCGCAAATTAATGACTTTGTTAATTGGCATGTTCATATCAATGCTGCCAATATGCCGGAATTTTGACCCACAAGAATTCTTTTATGTGCAAGCATATCTACTGACATGGGACTGTCGCTTTTGGATAAAAGGAATAAGCTGTTCATTGATAAGGCGCAAACTCTCGTCTTCCTGTTGGAAGAATTCTCTAAGAGAACAGACAAATTCTCAAACTGCAATGTAACAACCCGACCGTAAGCTAATCTTTGCCTTGGGCCATGATTCCTCGGTCCACCTCTAATCCTACCACCACTATGTCTTGCTTCCATAAAAATGTATTTTAATTGTGTTTTAACAAAGCAGGCTAACAATACACAAAGCAACAAGGCAAACTCTTGTTTCCCGCATACAACTAGCGATAACTGAGCTGAGGAGTATGTGATTCACCCACTTCACCATTGTATCCAATCTGGCAACCTTTGTTTACATTACCATAGCAATGACCTTCCCTTCTTACCCTTCATATTCCTTGCCTGATGACCTTAACGTATCTTCTTTTAAAATTCAGACTGTAATGAACTGTGCCAATTAACCAATGATCATACAGAATATAGCTTAATTTTCTAAAAGCTACAGTTCCTGATTACATTAGTATGAACAATAAACAAGTAACAAAGGAGAAAATCAAGACACAAATAATACCATGGGCGATGTCGATGCAATCAAACATTTGGAGTTAAAGATGCTGAAGCAACTGATCCTTAATCATAAGAATAATACTTCTTAACTACATGAACAGAACATGCAAAATATTTCACTAATTACTCTTATTAGAGCATAATTATATATTCAACTCAGGAGAAATATATACACTGATAAAATTTTCAATTCCTATAATTACAAAATAACGATCTCAACCTCCTAGCAGTTATGTCCAAAAGCATTTATCTAATGTCCTCAGAACTATATTCTACTTACAAGGGACACCTTTAACTTCGAATGCTCGAAAATGCACGAAAACATACTCAAGAGCAACAAACTAGCCTTAAAACAGTAGTATGTAACATTACCATGCAAAACTACACACTTGTTTACTGGCCCCATTATAAACTCTATCACACAGGTTGCTAATTTGGTCAGACTGCAATGTGCTGAACCACAAGTAAAAATAAATTATCATTATTTCATAATCAAACTTCACTCTGTGATTTACTATAATCTGCTGTACCAAAGTATAAACCTATGTTGCAATATGCTTGGTGAAATTCAGGTTATGACTTTGACATATCCGTAACATCATTTACAAACGTAATTAGCAAAGAGTGGATCAGCATGACCGGTTTTCATGAGGTTGACTGACCTTGTACTATAGTCTATTTAAATTGGAGCAAAAAGAGATGAGCGGAGATGTAAACTGGCATGTGTCTGCCATGCTGCACAGACTGTGTCAAAAGAAGTTCACAACTGTTATTGTTTTTATTTCATAATAGAACATTATCATTCATACATGAATATGTAAACTGAATACTACATAGCATGTTAATTGCAGTGTACAATAATGTACTGTCCTGCACAGGAGAGAAAGTCTCCGAGGCCTGAGATGCAGGGGGATTGCAGAAGGTTCCCACACCCTCCCTGGACAGGTTTATGACACCCCATGTCAGTACAGTTACAAACCATTCAAAAACATTCTGACGGTTTCTACTTTTGTGAATGAATCTTCCCGGTTTTAGTGTACAAGTGAATAGGGCACATGTTTTTTAACAGTTCTGCTCTTTGTGTAACATGCGTCACACACATTCGTTGTCCTTGTCTCACTGTGTAAAGGAGCACATTCCTTTCAGGGACCTTCTTTGCATTGCTGGACAGTACATGCGGATATTGTCGAATGTGAACATTCTCCTTCTGTCACTTAAACATACACTGTATTGTGTGAAATCCCTTTCCACATCGCAAGACTTAATAAGTGCATACAAATAATACAGTACATCGCAGCCTGATACATTTCCTACACCTGTTGATCTGGAGGGCTCTTTTTTTTCTTTTCTTTCCAGCAAGAGATCTTGTACATCACACATTACTGAGAAACCAGTATTGTTTTTCTAATACAACATGGGGCTTATTGGTCACCTTTTTTAATAATCTCTCCAGCTCTGATTTCCTTAATTTTTACACACAGTTCTTTCATTATGTTTAAAGCATATAAGACACTGTATTGTTATGCTGCACACATTTATTCTTAGGCATTTTGACAGTTACACTCATAACATTAGCACACGCTTCTTCCAAACCACTCTGTTTAACAGCACACCTGCTGCTTTGCCTACTGAATGGGACATCTCATGTTCTCCATAACACCTTTGCATTTGCAATAGCAGATGCACTGTTAGCTAAGTGAACTCACGGGTCTATTGTGATATATTTCTTTATGCACAGCCTGTACCCAGGGGACATGTGCCAAGACAGTATGTTCCCCACGTCAGTAACTTGACATCATGGACCGGATTACGCTAATCCACACTCGTAGTAAATAGTATGGCTTTCCATATTGGACTGTGTGAATGCGAAAGTCCTTTAGAATGTGATAACGTGACTTTAGTGAGGTGTAAACTCTTACTCCTTGTTTTAATCACTTCATTGAAATCCTGCAGTTGCACTTAGAGGACTAATATAATCACTGTCAGATGTGTAGTATGTGTGTGTTCTGCACTGTTACAAGTACCTTCAACAGAGGGCTTTTAGCACTGTTGATTGAAAATGCAATTACACTGATGTCATTGAATTACATATAATTACCTTCCTATGGTATTGATATTTTATTACTTTCTCTTTATTATATGCCGCTGAAGCAGAGTACAACATTTTGCATTGAAGTAGCAAGGACCACTACTTTGTTTATGATCAATTGTTATTCTAAGCATGTTTTCGTGTGGTTCCAAGCATTCGAGATCACAGGTGTCCCTTGTTAGTATATGATATGGTGTGAATTCAGTATGAATTCAGAAAAAATTTCAGCTCATCAACTATTTAAATATTTTAATCACAAAATACATACCAACTTCTTGAAGAAACACTTTATGAAAGCTGTAGCCTGGATGATAACAGATCTTATGATTTGGAGCGGTTAAGGATTTTTATTGATACATTATAACACATCATCTTGCATTCAAGAGGTCAGGCTGAGTTATCTGGACAAGGTACTTTTTTCCAGGGTTTTCCTCATCCTGAAGATGAATGTGGGGTACTTCTAGCTCTATGGACATTGGGCTCATTTGAACATTTCACCCATTTCATTCGTCTATATGTTGGAGGATGTAAAAAAAGAAAAGAAAAAATCCACCAAAAAACTTATTAAAGTCCCTGCAAATGAATGTGAATAGAGAAATCAAGTTACATCTCAAATATTACAGCCAAGAAACAATTAAAGGCTTCGTGTTACCACATTCTTCATTATTAGTCTAATTTTTTACATTATACTTTGAATTTAGCTAGTTAGCTGAACTTTTCTAAACATAGTTGCAGGCCTTACATTTTCTGATGATTTACTCTTATATACTTCCTGCAAAATAGAGAATATTCACAATAGTATTAAGAATTTAAAAGAGAATGGTCTTAGGCTAATAAACTTGGAAGAAAAAGGAGTTGACAAATTATAAAAAAAATAACTGGATAATTTTTAGGATAGGAAGCAAATTAATCAATATGACATTTGAGTAGAACAACAACATTTGAGTAGAAAACCAGAAGATTGAATCAACTTAAAGTATAGAGTTTCTTACGATGTACATATAAATGACATCAAAAAATGAATAACATTTCTTATGTACTTTAAGTACATTTCAGGAAATAGAGAAGTGCATATTTACACATTAAAAGTATTATACAGAGTGGCCTAAAATTAGACCGAAAGGAAAGTTTTTGCTGCGGTGCTTTGTTTAAGCGCTAGAAAAGTTAATATCAAAGCAAATGTTGGAACGCATGCCCATTGTAATTAACACAAAGAGTGCATCGGGATGCCATTCTCTGCCATACTCTCATAAAGACACCAGCCAAATCTCTGATTTAGCCAGCTGAACAGGTTATTTGTGCCACAAGGTCCTCTTGAGATTTAGGTTTCATACACTAGTCTTTATATGCCCCCCAAGTGAAGTATGGTCAGGGGAGCGTGCCACAAAGGCAATGGGCCCACCTCTGGCCTTAAGGTGATTTCCAGTGATTGCTGTATGAAGCATAAGATGACATACTTCAGTACCAAAGTGAGCTGGTGCCCCGTCATGTTGAAATGAAATGTTTAGTGTTTAACACCCACTTTGACTATACGCAGGTGGTGACTGTGATGATACATGAGATGAAGATGGAGCACCAGTGGAATGAGATGGTGGAGGAAACTGTAGATCCCAAAGAAAACCCACCCCAGCGCCGGGTTGTGCACCACAAATCTCACTTTAAGATCACCTGGGAACGAACCTGGGTCACCTTGGTGAGAGCCAAGCAGTCTAACCACTCAGCCATGGAGTGATTTCCTCATATTGAAACTACATGTGCTATGTGATATGAAGGGGAACTATTTCCATTAGATCAGGCAAAACTTGTTGCAGAAATAATAAGTAATTGTAACATTGAGTTGGGCCAGCAAAATCCACAATACCAGCCCAAAGATTAACACATTTCAGTTGATGTGACCTCTGAAATGTAGCATGGGATTTTCAAAGGCTCAAACAAGTGAATTCCGATAGTTAAATAACGGCTCACCTGTGCAAAATTGCTTCATCTCTGAACATGACATGGAATACAAACAATACATCATTTTCAATTTTGTCCAGATACCACTGCCAAAATTGCTGTAGTAGAGGAGTCTTCAGGCCTCATTGCATGGAACTTTTCAAGGTGAAAAGGGTGCAACAACATTTCCTGCAGAATTCTTCCCATAGTGTTATGACTTAGGTGCAATTGTTGAGTGATGGCGCAAATACTAGCTGCAGGACTGTTTTCAATGCACCACAACCAATCTTCCTTGTCCTCATTAGTCTGTACAGAATGTGGTTCTCCTTGACCTGCTCGTCTATCCAAGGAGAAATGACTGGTGTCTATGTGAGAGTATGACAGAATATGGCACACCAATGCACTCTTTGTGTTAATCGCAATGGGCATGCACTCCAACATTCGTTTTGACATTAACTAATATAGCACTTAAACGAAACAACACAGCAAAAAATGTTAACAAAGTGTTTAAAATAATGTTATCTATCAGCTCCCAAAGTTTATCAGTCAAATTCTGACACATTCTGTATTATACACACACATAATTTGACAAATACTGCAACAGAATATGTAGTGATGTTATTTGAAAAATACTTTGTAAAAGGACAAATGCATTGGAACCTGTGTAATATAAATCTTTAAACAATGCCTAGGAGTTTCTGAAATTTGAAACAAACCTTACTTTCAGAGAATTTAAAATAATATGTTTTAGAATCAAACAGTTATATATCATCTGCAAGTTTGTGAATGAATTGAGTTATGCATGATTGGAGGAATTTAGTAACAGTGACGTTAAAATTAATAGGAAAAACTATTTGTAGTCGGTTTATTGACACTTCGTCACGTTTTTGTATTATTGAGGGACTAGTTTTGGAAGCCATTGCCTCCATTTTCAGCCTTTCTCTACCTAGCACCTCTTGTCCTCTGCTCTCCTCTCTCTGACGGTGGAACTATGTACTTCTTTGTCAAATTATCTACTGGTGGGATTTCAAAGTTCATTACGTGGTCCTTATTTTTCCATATGAATATGCTCTCCCATTATTTTTAGTTAATTGATGGAAATTAATCATATCTTCACACTAGCCGTATATAGGCTAAGATTTTTGATAGTCAACATGAAAAATTCAATGCCATGGCCGGGATTTGATCCATGGTTCAAATCCCGGCCATGGCATTGAATTTTTCATGTTGATTCTATCTATGCTCTCCCATGTTGTCAGTTTATTTTGTTTTATCACTCCTTTTAATAATTTTGGATTTGAATCAATGTCATGATTTTCGTTCCAAAAATGAAATGCTACTGCTGACTTATGTTATTTAATTCTGTTGTTTCTAAAGTGCTCTTTGACTCTAGTTTTTAGATTTCTTTTAGTTTGACCTATGTAGCATTTTTCACAATTTTTACAACTTATGTGGTATATTCCGGATCTGTTAACTGATGGTATTTCATCTTTTGTTTTTGAATTTAACAATTTTAAAACTGAGTATCCATTAGTAAGTCCAAAATGATATTTTGTTCCTTTTTGAATTTATTAAATGTTTTATGGGTGATATGTGAATGAACTGAATAGCTTGTTGTTTTCTTTTTCTGTAGTGGATGTGGTTGCTTCCTTAATGATTTTCTTTAGTTTAGCTTTTCTAATTTTCTTAAACACTAGACTTTAGTTGTATCTATTTTCTTCTGCTATGTGTAGTATACAAAATGGTAACAACAAAAAATGGTGAAATAGTAACCAATTTAGATAATATTCATAAAAATCCAGGACATAAATTACTGTCGCGAACCCATTATCACGATAGTGTGGGTTGTGCACACAAAGGAACTGATAAAGATAGCACGGATATAAAGGTCTGCAGAAACAGATAAAGATAGACGTCTGGTACGTTCATGTTTCGTCTAGTGCTGTCTTACAGAACAGTCGATTTCTTGTTTGTTACAGAATATTCCAGAAATGTCTAGCAATATGAGTAGTGGTATATATAAGGAAGCCGCGACTCGCCAAGGGACTGTCGTAAAGGGAGTTGTAACGAGAGTTGTAATTGAAACTGATGTAGTCAACAACCTTGGTAGATTGTAATTGTATATGTGACGTAATTCTACTTCTGTAAGGATTGACCAGAGTGTATTTCTGTGGAAATAAAGAACATTTTGAATTTCTGCAAATTGGACTTCATATTCTATGAACTCGCAAAGTCACAGTACTGATGATTGTAAGTTGCCCTTAGGCTAAATAATTCCAAACTTGTATTTGAAATTACCTTGTGGTCTACTGGTAAAATGCGAGTCAGTTTGGGAATTTAATGTTGTGTTGACATTTTGCCGTAGTAGCTCAATGATTACAGTAACTGCACATAGAGCAGTAATCCTTGTTTAAATCCTGGCAATTACATTGAATTTTTCAGTTCTCCATTCAAACAGAGTTATAATTGGAAGACAATTTGATTATGATATTAGAATCACTGAAAATCATCCCAACAACAATTTATGTACTTTAAGAAAAACATTAGCATCATGTACCAATGGAACATTTTTGGAAAACTGACTTTCACCTGAACCCCTTCAGAAACAATGGAGATGATGTGACAAAGTTGGGTTAAAATGCCCTTAACAATGAAGCCTAGACTTATTGAATTATCTCCTTACTTTTTATTTTCTAGTTAAATAAACCCATTTCCCTTATAATTAACAGATTATTTACCAAATTTATTTTGGGTACATCTTCATCTGGATTAATTATGCCTAGGAATTCTTCTCTGTTCCTATACAATGCTTCCCATTTAAAAACTATAAGAGCCAGTTTCATCCTCTGCATGACAGAAACTGCATACTGGATCATCTTTCCAGATTACCATAGTACAAAGGTGTTTTCTTAATCTATGATGCCCTCAAGAGAAACTGCATACTGGATCATCTTTCCAGATTACCATAGTACAAAGGTGTTTTCTTAGTCTATGATGCCCTCAAGAGAAACTGCATACTGGATCATCTTTCCAGATTACCATAGTACAAAGGTGTTTTCTTAGTCTATGATGCCCTCAAGAGAAACTGCATACTGGATCATCTTTCCAGATTACCATAGTACAAAGGTGTTTTCTTAGTCTATGGTGCCCTCAAGAGCCTTGTGAGATTTATTTACGTTCTATTGAGTTAAAGCAAGAGTGGAGGATACTTTACTTAATCTGCATCCTATTGCTTATTCCCATCACAATTGGCAGAGATGAATTATTTCCTCAGTAAGTGTTATCAACAGAATTTATAGGAACAACAAAAACTGGTTCTGGAACAGCAAAAACCTGAGCAGATTCTTTCCTTGCTAGGATATTTGCTTTGTCATTGCCTGCAGTTCATTTATGTCCTGGCACTCACTAAGAGTAGCTCTATTGTGTTTCACCAGTAATACAAGGTTACTCAGATGGTTCCACACTAACTTTGACATCTGAAAATTTAACGAACCACTTGACTATTAGACAGAATCCTGATATGGTTTTCCTTTAGCCTGTATCTAGATTCTCCTTGGCAAAAGTTTCAACTGCATACACTTTAGCTTGGAATATTGTGCTTATTGCATTCCAGGGCAACCTAGGTGCCTCCTCATTTATACCACCTCAGGAACCATTGTTCATTTGACAGCCATTTGTATACCAGATTAGACTTCCTCCTGGACAATGTGCTGTTTTCTGACTACCTTCTTAATATTACGAGGGTTGAATAAAAAGCAATGCCTAGAGTTTCATAACTTAACAGATGGCAGCACTGTTATACAGTAGGTACTGAATGGTTCAGTAGAATGTTGTCTGGGAAGCCTTAGCATTGCACGGTTGTGTAGTTATAGTGTCAAATATGGAATCCTGCACTGGCAGTTGGTCAATGCAATTTAAGCAATGTGTAGTTATTGAATTCTTGACAGCAGAAGGTGTCACCTCAAAGAAGATTCATTAGAGAATGCAAGTTATATTATGGTGATCGTATTGATGTGAGTACTGTCCGTCATTGGGCAAATCAAGTTTTAAGTTGTTGTGGCAGAACATCTGATTTGAGTGACAAACTAAGAGTTAGACATCCTGTGACACCAACCACCAAGTTTCAAAAGCAAAAAGTTTACAGATTGATTCAGGACGACTGTCATCACTCTGAAGGAAATTTCAAGCATAATCGACATTTCACAAGAATGTGTTAAGTCACATTATTGCTTTGCTTGGCTATCATAAGATATGTACATGATGGGTACCCAGGATGCTGATGCCTGAAATGAATTTGCCAGGAACTGCTTTCGCATTACGAGAATGAAGGTGACACCTTTCTTCATTCAATTGTGAAAGGACATGAAACGTGCCGAAGACGAAGCAACAGTCTATCAAATGTTGACACCGAGACTCACCCCCATAAAAATAAAATACAAGACAGTCCTTAGCTGGAGAAATCATGGCAGCAGTGTTCTGGAATGCACATGGTGTTACATATTGATATTCTTGAATGTGGCACAACAATATATTAAGAGCATTACATCACAACGCTGCAAACTTTAAATTGACAGCTAATAAGGGTCTGAAAGAAAAAGAGAAATGTTTTCCTGCAGCATGACAATGCCAGACCACACACTTCACATGGCATCACAGCAGAACTTTGGATACTGCATCTCACCATGCCATTGTACGGCATCCTCCATACAGTTCAGATTTAGCACCGTGCAACTTCCATCCGTTCCTGATAATGAAAGAAGATCTGCAGGTACATCATTATGTAATTAAAGATCACATTCTAAGGATTATTTCTACATTTGATTTATTAATATATTCCCATCCAAACTCAAGTAAAGAAGACAGATGCATTACTTTTCATTCAACCCTCATATGTTAAAAGGTTTGTCAAAACTTAATCTAGGTTCCATATAATCAATACTCGTAACAAACCTAAGGTTTTGGATTATATTTATGATTCTGGTATGCCCAAACAAGGAGGAGTTTTGCAAGTTAGAATTTAGGTTCAGCCAGTTAAGTCCCCAGCCTTGCATTCTCTTTGATATAATATGAATAGGGGACAGACTGAGGAGTCTTTCCATTGCACTGAAAGGGGACACATATACAAGATATCTGAAGAGTGAGTGGGAGTATTAATATTTATAAATAATTTTAAAGATAACATAAAAATTAAAATTTGAAATGAGAGTTTAATATACATTGCAGAACTTAGAGCAATTATAAGTCTGTTAACTATATATTGAAAAAAATTTAAAAAGCAGTATAATTCTTTCAGACATCCAAAGTGTAATGAGAAATCTAAATGTTTTTTTTTTTAATTTACATCCTCCAATGTTAAGTCATATCAGACGATGAATGAAATGGGTGAAATGATGCCCCAATGAGTCTGGAGTCCATGGAGCTTAAGAGTTACCTGACATTCGTCTTTCAGGATAACGGAAAACCCCGGAAAAATCTTCTCCAGGTAACTCACCCTGACCGAGATTCAAACTCGGGACCTCTTGAACGTGAGGCAGAGACATTCATCTACGCTACCTAGGTGGGCAAAATGGGCTTGGCTGTTTGTTTGTTTGGTTCCATTATGAACAAAGCACAGGAACATCACCCATGGCACAAAAGACCATATAGGGCCAAGGCCTGCCAATCCGACTGCTGGCCTCACGCCCACATATGCAAGGTAGAGGTGGGCGATCATCCAGCCGATACTGGGAGAAGATGTGGTCAACATCTCGGCACCCCCAGCTGGAAACTTAGCTTTCTTGACCAGAGCCGCTTTCATATTGTAAGCTTCTCAATTTCCTCATGATGCCGAGTCCTACACCTGGGACTTAAAATCCACACACCAGGGTGGAATCAAACCCGGACCGCATTCCATGACAGGGAACCAAAGCATGATGCCTTAGCCTACTATGCCATGGCGCAGGACACAGGAACATCAAGCACTTCAATTACCGACATGTCATTTTTTCCTCTGTCTTCCACTATGTAGAAAAAAATTCTAATCAACATAAAATTTTCAAGAAAAATTTAAATACATTTTTATATATTTATTGCTCAAATACCATGAAGGAATTCTTTAATATCTCACTCAAAACAAAAATGTGTCAATACATCAGGCACATTGCATATGATCGTGATTTAATTATTATTTACCTACTTTAATTCATACTGCAAAGTTTACTCTTAAAATTGTAGAGGTTTACAAATTTTCATTTTTTCTCATATAATGCAAGATGGAGGGGAAAAGTACTATTGGTGATGGATATATTATTACAGTATATCTTTAATTCATGATTGATGTCTGCTGGCCACAATAGCAACCAACGAAGCCATCAACTAGGGGTAAACTGTTCCTTAGACATTTCCTTGTCAAGAAAGGTGCAAACCTGGTGTGCTACTGCCAGTGGTAACATAAATACCACAAGTTTTCCACTAAGCATAGTGTATAAATTCCTATCCAGAAACCTCCACCTGATGCTAATGTATGCTATTGTGTTGCACTTTGAGTCATTTACATCACGTCATGGTACAACAGTTTTGCATGAACCTTTTAGTTTGTGAAGTGACAATATTATAGCAGCATTTGCAATACAAAATTTAGTGTGAACAAATTACTGACTGATAAAAAGTTCACTGTTCCCCACCAGAGAAAAGACAGCAGACAACAGACGATAATAGGATCTTCAAGGTTGAGAATTAGTCAAAAAATAAACACATAAGTGACAGTGTTAAAAACTGACTCCAAATGTGTTTTTAATTAACCTGGATGTCATTGTTAGTAAATTCCAAACATGCATAATTAATGCAATAAACACTAGCAATACATGGAGCCCATAGTATTAGTTTGACTCAAAATTATATTAATGCACAGTTAAGTTTACTTAGTTTCTTATAATAATGCTCTATGCAGACGATAATTTATTGTTTAATAGTAAATGCTGATATAAGTATTGAATAAAATATGATAGTATGTTTAAACATTTCAAATTGAATGTTCAATCTATTTGTTGGCTTAAAATGTTATGATCCATTTGCATGCAGTCATTGATAATTTCTGTGAGCTTGCACAGCAGTAATTATTCATGCTATGAATTATTCATACTCATGCTATGGATTTGCTATGAATTCGGCCACCATATGTATGACTCACTAAAAGTGACAACAATGTTTCCATTGGTTTAAAATTAACTCACCTACAAAGGATAAGCAGACTTTAGTCATGATGTATTTTCTATAATTGTAAGACATATTCAATGTCCCTAGGCTTTACTCATAAACCAAACAAATAAGTGGGATATTCTTTAGTTTCATGGTCCAATTCAAAACACTTTATAAATGGGAAAATATAGTGATTACAGTAACGGAGTACCTTGTGAAGTGCTTAAAGAGTAGATACTTTTATATGTGATATTTTGTTCCTTGAATATCACCTTGGCACCTACTAATAGACACTCAATTTTAAAATTGCTAAATTCAAAAACAAAAGATGAAATTCCATCAGTTAACAGATCCAGAATATACCAGATAAGTTGTAAGAATTGTGAAAAATGCTACATAGGTCAAACTAAAAGAAATCTAAAAACCAGAGTCACAGAGCACTTTAGAAACATCAGATTGAAACAAGAAGATAAATCAGCAGTAGCATTTCACTTTTGGAATGAAAACCATGACATTGATCCAAATCCAAAATTATTAAAAGGAGTGATAAACTAAAATAAATTGACAACATGGGAGAACATATTCATATGGAAAAATAAGGATCGCGTAATGAACTTTGAAATTCCACCAGTAGATAATTTGACAAAGAAGTTCATAGTTCCACCATCAGAGAGAGAGCAGACAACAACAGATGCCAGTTGGAAAGAGATTGAAAATGGAGGCAAATGTCTTTGAAACTAGTCTCTCATAAATATCAACAAGAAAGTGACGAGTATTAATAAACCAACTACAAATAGTTTCTGAAAGTAGATACTTTGTCAAAGACATATGGCCCACCCACCCTCCCTATTTAGAAATCATTTATTATAACAAAATATTTTGTAAAGACAGCAAAAATCCAAATCTATAAAACACTGCACACATGCTTATGCATCATTGTCACAACTGCTCCATTTCTCTTCTCGTAAACATCGTGAAGGCAGCAATTGTTGGTCTCATGTTGGCATCTGTAATGTACACCAAACTGAGGGGCCGCACCGTGGCTCAGTGGTTAGACTGCTTGCCTCTCACCAAAGCAATCCAGGTTTGATCCCAGGCAACCGCAAAGTGAGATTTGTGGTGGAGCGAGTTTTCTCCAGGAACTCTGGATTCCCCCACCATCTCATTCCACCGGTGCTCCATCTTCATCTCATGTAGTAAAAGTGGGCATTAAACACTACACATACACACACATACCAAACTGAGAAATTGGGCCAGTATGCTAAAGAATGTTGACAATATGTTAACGGAATGCAATTTACAAAAGAAAAAAAAACTAATTTCTTGTATCACTGTACAACAGCTGCATATTAAAAATCATTAAAATTACAAATATTTTAAAATGTAACTCTAAATTACTTTTCCATAAAATTATTAAACATATTAGATGCAAAATTAACATTTAATAGCTTTTCTATGGAAAAAAAAAAAAAAAAAAAAGCACTGTGTTGTAAGGATACTTAAAGTTTTACTTTGAGTATTATGACACACTAAACAAATATGGTGTAGTTTCATGAGTGTCAATAAAACCACAAAAGCTTTCCAAGAGTACTGTATTGCATAAAATACATGGAGGTAAACTTTCAATAATAAACTCTAAGCACACAGGGCAAAATAAGCATTACTGCTACAGAAAGCCTTCGGTAAGAGCAAGCCTTCTATTTCACATAATTGCGGTTATGTTGTAACTTTATTTGCATGAACTATCTGTTTTTCTTTCACCATATCTAACTAATGCATATAACTGTTATCCTTTGTAAATTTCATGTACTTATCTTTTCCATAATCCAAAACTACATATAAATATACTATTCATAAAAATCTTGATTCAAAACCTTAATGAAGTATCGTAACCACGTAAAAATTACTTCTGAATCAATTACTTCCATATCATAATCCAAAGTGGGGGAACAGTCAATGATAAACTCTGAGCATACAAGGCAAAATAAGTATTACTGCTACAGAAAGCCTTCGGTAAGAGCAAGCCTTCTATTTAACATAAATTGCCGTTATGTTGTAACTTTATTTGTAAGAACTATCTGTTTCTCTTGCACCATATCAGAATAATGCGTGTAACTGTTATCATTTGTGAATGTCATGTACTTATCTCTTCCATAATCCAAAACTACATAAAAATATACTATTCATAAAAAATCTTTATTCAAAATCTTAATGAAGTATTGCAAGCACGTAAAAATTACCTCTGAATCAATCACTTCCATATCATAATCCAAAGAGAGTGCGTGGATATTCTGCATGTCATTTTTTTTAATCGAACAATTAGCACAGGCCTGGTTTTTCTGGGCCCGAAAATGTGATCTGCAAAATTGTCTTGGGATGTACCATATTCCCTTCCTTATTTACAAATACTTCTTAGAACACCGCATAATTCAACTACATGTCTAGTGTTGAACTTCATATTATATTTATCTTGAACTAAAGATGTAGTTTTATAGCATTTAAGAATCCTACTTACCTACTTAAGTAGTACCAGCTCCCATATAAATATTCAAATACTTATTTTAACATCGTAATTAATTCTTTATCGGCCCCACGCTACTTCACTTGTATTTCACTTGCATTTAGCGTGATGTTTTTGTTTATTTAATTTTAATCAAGATGTAAAACCTAACAATCCGTGAACCTAACTTAAGCTCACGTCTATAACTTTATATGCAATAAAAAAGTTAACTACCTTTATTGTATTAAAATTCTCTCCGATTACTGTTTTTTATCTTTACAGAGATTTTCCCTTAAATAATAACCACATCCCGTTTCAAATCTGAATTCTTGTATTACATAGTGTTAAGTTGGTTACCTTCGCAGTTCTCACCACAGAACACTGAACATATACCATTATATTGGCACTTGCGCCGCTTGTTATTAACAAAAGTTGTTATATACGTATTAATTCATAAAGATTAAAAAAGCATACATTTTCGATTTGCAATCAGCGATGAACAAACTGCAAATAAAAACATAATTTTAAAAAAACCAAATACGATTGAAAGCAAATGCATTTCAGGAAGTTGATTTCAATTAAGTTGTGATTGTGAAAACAGGCTGCACTTTGGCGGGAAGTTTCACAAGGTTCCTGGTTGAATTTGGGCTTATAAACATGAACATGTCTGATATTATTCGTGATGTATATATAACCGCAGCCGAATATTTTGAAGAGCATTTTTTAAACCATGATAACTCAAAAAATTTGAGATTAATATCAAAAATTCCCGATAAATGTAAAGAAGAACCATGTATCCTGGGGGTGGATGAGGCTGGAAGAGGCCCAGTCTTAGGTAAGTTTATTCAGATTCAGATAATTTATTAGCGGTGGGAGTCAACCAGACTCACAGCATCGTCAGAAATACAGTTTATGCACAATATTTTCAAAAATATAAATATGCATTACAATATAGCTGAAAATGTTACAAATTAATATAAAGTCTAACACAATAGTACATTTTAAAAATACAGTAAAATAACATTTATATTACAATTTTATATTTAAAAATTCACTTATGCTAAAAGGTAGAAATGTCAATATCAGTTGCAATGATTGCCTAAAACTTCTGTAATTTAAAAGTCTAATATTTATATTGTCAAGAGGATTTGTTATATATATTTTCTCTCTCTCTTTTGTGTGTGTTAAACATTCTCATATTTGGAAATTACATTTTAATGTTGATAGGTCCTATGGTGTACGGTGTGTGCTACTGTGTCCTCAGCAATGAGGAAGTTCTCAAGACTACTGGTTGTGCAGATTCCAAAAGTCTCACTGAGGAAAAACGGGAAACTGTATTTGGTAGTCTCTGCAATGAGATCAGTAGTGTAGGCTGGGCTATTGAAGCAAACTCACCCAATACAATTTCTAACAATATGTTGAAAAGGTGAGCAAATTGGTGACTCCTTTTGTAAAAAAGTGACACATTCAAATTTATAATCAGTATAAGTAATCTTTGTAATCACTGTATTGAAGCTGCAGGTCCACTTGGTTACACAGCACTCATGAGTATGAGCCAAATATTAGAATTGGGACAAGGCCTTCTCAAAATCTTCATGCCTAATCTTTGGTAGATATTAAAATAAACACCAAGACTTGCTTAATCATGATGCTGGATTTCGGTTACCTCCTCTTGGAAACCGGCCTTAAAAATGGAAATCAATCGGCTCAAGAAACACAGATGTATACAGCTTGATCATAAAATTAAGTAGTTGCGTTTCTCTGACCTAATTAGTTTTCTATACTCACGCCATCTCCTGACCTGGCATTTAATTTACTACAGTCTTTAGTTCAGTGATGCAAGTATTAGAAGTGTTTTGTCTTTGTTGATTTTTGTGTTATTCTATTTAGTGTTTATAACATTTCTTATAAATATCCTGATGATGGAAGTGATGTAAGCTCCCGAAACGTCGATTTCTAATCGTCTTTTTACCTGGCTTGTTTCCCAAGAATATTTTGAATATATTCGTCACGAGGAAAGCTTCAGGTCTTATTTTATCAAGACTTGATATTTAACTGAACTGTTTACATCTTCTTTGCTATATATCAGGTAAATAGACGTAGTGTGTATTTCACCCAAAATTTAATATTGATATTTCAACAGAAATACATATTTTGAGGACCCCTGAACCCCCAACAAAGTATTTCACTTTTTCCACTACATATAGTAATTATGGGTATTGCATATTCTGTCCAAAAATTATCTGGAAATGTATATTTTGAGGCCTCCTTAACCCCAAGAAGTACATTTTAGAAGAAACTGCATGTCATAATTCAAGAATGAAAAGTCATTTCAATACCAAACCTGATATTAAGTTCTCCATCTACCAAGGATGCAACACAACAAGATCCCTCCTCCTTCTACCTTAAAACGAAATTCTCAGAGATTAAAACACCTTCTGGGAATAGCCTCTGAAGTTCTGGTTGTTCTGGA
The DNA here is from genome assembly GCA_030765055.1 of Mantis religiosa. Classification (NCBI taxonomy): domain Eukaryota; kingdom Metazoa; phylum Arthropoda; class Insecta; order Mantodea; family Mantidae; genus Mantis; species Mantis religiosa. Next base: position 27,950,723 of record CM060955.1, read on the forward strand.
CGACCTTTGCATTGCATTGTATTTTATTCTTTCAATCTTAAAATGAGCCAGGCTCAAGGAAATATAACACTCATACAACTGCATAATATGTGTGATTTCTTATTTTTTGTTCTATAAAAAAATCAAGGTTCTTAAGTGCAAAGCGATCTTTGCGATCTTTGACCACAATTGCAGTGGAACACCAGGGTGTAATTGTAGAATCTGTGAATTTAAATCCCAGTGATCTAAATTACAGGGGAAAAAACTTGGTTTCAAATACTGGAGTGATATATAAATTGGTAACAAGTGTAATTGATGGAAATTAATCATTTCTTTACACTAGCCATATATACGCTAAGGTTTTCGATAGAGTCAACATGAAAAATTCAATGCCATGGTCGGGATTTGAACCACGGATCCCCTGGTTTCCATCCAGTCGCTCTAACCCATTGAGCTACCATGCCCAACATGCCATCCTGACATTAAATTCTCCATTTGACTCGTATATTTCCCCAGTATATAATCCCGGCCATGGCATTGAATTTTTCATGTTAACTCTATCATAAACCTTAGCCTATATATGGCTAGTGTGAAGAAATGATTAATTTCCGTCAATTAACTAAAATAATAAAGAGTTAAATGATGAAGCCTAGGACTCAAGTACTTGCGATAGTAAGTTGCCATAAACGGTGTAACTTGGATGCAAGAGCCCCTAGTGGTTTACCGGGGAAATATACGAGTCAAATGGAGAATTTAATGTCAGGACGGCACGTTGGCCATGGTAGCTCAATGGGTTAGAGCAACTGGACGGAAACCAGGCGATCCGTGGTTAAAATCCCGGCCATGGATTTGAATTTTTCATGTTGACTAAATCTATGGTAACAAGTGTGTTTGGGTTACAGGCTAATTGATCACATCTGGTATTAAATCACTGCTCTTACAGTGGCGTCTCATGAGCTCAAATTTGATCGGGGCTAATTTTTTAAATTATAAAAGCATTAATATAATTTTGAGTCGAACTAATACTCAATGCTCCACTTATTGCTAGTATTTACCTAGAACATGTTTCGTTAGGATCTTCCTAACATCATCAGCTGTTGTCGACCAACGGACGTTGGTTTGGTGAACTCCTTGGAGGCGACAGGTGCGTCTCTGTCGGTATCTTGATGAACTTGAACTTTGGGTTTTCTTCAAAGGTAGTGTCAAAATTAAATAACTTTCTTTCATATTTCTTTATGAAGATATTTTACCACGTTAATGCAGCTGGACCTTGGACATTTTTTAATAGGTGGATTTCTCATTATATATCATGATTCTCCAACCAAAAATGGTACGCTACCGCTGATTTATCTATTTCTTTGTTCCTGATGTTCCTAAAATGCTCTTTAAGCCTAATGTTTAAGTTCATTTTTGTTTTTCCAATGTAAAAGTTGTCACAGCCTTTGCGGTTTATCTGGTACACGCCTGATTTTTTGTCTGTGGGTACCTCCTTTGTATTTGTGATTTCGAAAGGTGTTGTACACTAAATTTGTTGTGTGGAACCAAAGTAGTATTGTGCTCTTTGAAGACTTTTTGGAAAAGGTGTGTAGCTTTGGGATGATATGTAAATTTTCTCTATGAAGTTTCATTGCTGATTGGGGAAAGAGTAGTTACTTGTTTGCATCTTTGTTGTCTTTTGAATTTATCAATTTTCTTTTTCACCGATTCAGCACTGAATCCATTGTATTCTGCAATGTGAATGATATTATTGTACTCTTTCATATATTCTATCTTCATATCATCCCAGAGCTATACACCTTTTCCAATGTCCTCAAAGAGCACAATATTACAGAATAAATTCAGTGTACAAAACTTTTGAAATAATATAATACAAAGGAGATACCCACAGACAAAAAATCAGGTGTGTACCAGATAAACTGCAAAGGCTGTGACAACTTTTACATTGCAAAAACTAAAAGGAACTTGAACATTAGGCTTAAAGAGCATTTTAGGAACATCAGGAACAAAGAAATAGATAAATCGGCGGTAGCGTACCATTTTTGGAAGGAGAATAATGATATAGAACGAGAAATCCACTTATTAAAAAGTGTCCAAGGTCCAGCTGCATTAACCACGTGGGAAAAAATCTTTATAAAGAAATATGAAAGAAAATTGTTTAATTTAGACACTACCTTTGAAGAAAACCCAAAGTTCAAGTTCATCAAGATACCGACAGATACACACCTATCGCCTCCAATGGGTTCACTAAACCAACATCTATTAGTCAACAACAGCTGATAATGTTAGGAAGATCCTAACGAAACATTTTCTAGGTAAATACTAGCAATAAGTGGAGCATTGAGTATTGGTTCAACTCAAAATTATATTAATTTTGTGCTTCATTGTATCACAGTCCTTACACAATGGAATATAAAAGCATTGCTCATAAGCCACTCATAAAGAGAAACAACCATTTATTTTCTTATTATAAGCCAACACAATGTGCATCTTTTAAAACTGGCATTGCTGACGTTACCTTTTACAAAAGTAGACATTTATTTATACAGGAATTCTGCTCTGTTATCCTTCTGCTCAACAAACGTTATCACTAGAGCCTGGATTTCTAAGCAAAATGCTTAAAAATGCTTTTTTGCTGAAATATGGCATTTGCAAAAGATTATCTTTGGCGTTGACTGTATATTATTATAATATACATTACTGAGTGGCTTTATAATTGAAGTTCTGTCATGGGTAGCCAAGGTCATTAAGGCATGGACTTGTGAACAGGAGATCTGTGATTCAAATCCTGTCAAGATTATTCTTTCTAACAGATATTTTTTCCAGGTTTTCCTCAACTGGCAAATGCTGAAGAGGTACCCTAAACTTAAACCTGAAAGTTTCAGAATTATGATAAATTCAAAATTTATCAAGAGTGATGCTCATTTTCTTCTCAGGCAACAAGCCAGGTGAAAAGATGATTAGATATCGACCTTTTGGGAGCTTATTTCCCAATTATTTCATTTCTTATATCACCATGGCTGTATGTGTTTCAAATGGGAAGGTGTTTGTGCTTGAGCGCTACTAGACGAACAACCAATCAGAGTCCTGCGGTGTTGCCGTATGGCATTCCCTCTTAAGCGGTGTGTGACGAGCAGCAAACTAATCACTCTCTAATAAATACTATTTGTGCTAAGACAAAAATTCAGATTTTGCAAAACCTGATCTATGAGGAAGGAGAGAGTAATGTATTTAACATATCCGTAAAAACCCCATATTTTTACCTCAAATAGTTTTCCTAATACAAATAAAGTAGATACCATTATATTATAACAATATATTGCAATGTAAGCACTGTAATGAATATCATTATTGGTTGGCATGTATGCGTGAACGTATATTTGAAATTACTCAGAACTCAAACGTAGACGTAATAAAAGAAATGTGTACTTTGACTATGCCAAGGTGTTTGTTAAATTCGATGAGAAAAAATGATACACTTCTTGCTAGTCTGGCAGAACGTGCCTGGTTACATTATATCTTTGTTTATGAATGGTTCGTAATCTCTATTTACTCTAGAGAGTTCAAAGCAGCATTATTCAGTTACTACTCCATGAAAAAGTGTATCAGCTGGATCGATGAGACACGATCCACCTTCCCCCGCTTACTACTGCTAGAACAATCCAATAGAGTTAATGTGGGCTCAAATTATGTTGCAAACAGAAATAATATTTTTAAACTTACTGATGCTGAATGACTTATTCATGAAGAAATTGACAAGGAACACAACAAGACTGGGAAAACTGCGTGAGACATCAGATAAACTACAAGAAAATGACTTTTGGAAAGAAATAGCACGTAACAAGATTTTGGAACCTATCATAAATTTGCAGTACTCAGATGTTGAAGACAATGACGAATTATCTCCTAACGTAAGTAACATTCCCAGCTAAACAGGTGCACCGCTGGTATTTTCATTGGATTAGAAAAATAAGTAATTCATAAACTATAATTTAAACTAAATATATAAAACATTTGCATAATATACGAATATCCATGTTGCAATTGTGATTGCAACAACTGCATTATTATAAAACTTGGGAAAATTGAGTTTGCATTCCCCTACGTCTAGCGCCACAAACACTTGCAAATGTGCGAGAGAAAGGGAAATATAAAAAGAGTGGAGATAACGAGGTGGCAACAGTGAAGGCTCTAACGCATCTGATTCGAGAACTTTTCCCATTTGAAACACATAATGAGAACACCCGTTAAACACTATCAAATATAGGAATTAATAGATTAATGTAACGAAAGAGATTAAAAAATTTATAGCGCAGGAAATTCAACACTTTTTAGCTCTAAAATTATGAGATAAAAAAGTATTTAAAGATAAATTCCCATTTAATAAACCCTCCAATTTAAATCAAATGTTACTGTTATTCTTGCTGTCTCACACTTTGTTATGCATTTTAGGCAGAAGTACTCACTGAACCAAATTGCGCAGGACTCTACAGTCAGTCTGATACAGGAAGTGCTGGATGCAGGAGTAAATGTGGATCACGTTTATGTAGATACTGTGGGAATGCCTGACAAATACCAGGTACACATTACCAACATTCATTAGTGTGTTAGAAGGAATCTTGTTTGCAACAATAAGTACATACTTAACAACTTTTATGGTTTGCCCCTAAAACATACTGGTGCAGAGGACTTCTTACAACTTAGTGGCAAAGTAGCTTTGTGAGCAGATTCAAAGGCTATACATGTTTACCATGGACATGACAGAACATTAACTTAACATTACAATGGAATGTATACCTCTAATTGGTGTACAGGTTATGATAGGCCAGTGCTTAGTTATGTGTCTGCTATTTATCATCATGGTCCCTTTTCCCTGGGCTGCAATAAAAGGCATAGCTTGCAGATTTAAAAGTTGATTGTGCCTCATTTAGTGATCTCTAAAGTTACTTTAGGATCCTGATAGCTGCCATGAAACACATGACAGGCAAAGCGATGTTGCTGCTTGTGAACACCTTGGCGCACACAATGTTAGAAAAGGGTGCTTAAACTACCTAAATTAACTTATTGATATTTCTAACACATGGGAACAGTTTTGAACAATACTCTGTTAAGGCAATGTACAATGAAACTGAGACAATGCTGAAGACATTCAGCAGTTTAAATTTGTTTTTCTGGATGCTTTTGCCTTAAAGTGTTTCTTAGAAAGTTGGAATTAAGAATAAGCAAGTGAAATATAATATACGATATGTGTCAATATATACAGTGCTCATTTTTGTGCAGTATGCATGTGCATGCCCTAGTGCACATTCCACAATTATTCCACAAATAATTCCCACAATTGATAGAAATTAATCAATTAACTAAAATAAGAGTTAAATGATGAAGCCGGGACTCAAATACTTACGATAATAATTCGCCACAACCAGTGCATCTCGGATACGAGAGCCCCTAGTAGTCTACTGGGGAAATATATGAGTCAAATGGAGAATTTAATGTCATGACGGCAAGTTGGCCATGGTAGCTCAATGGGTTAGAGCATCTGGACAGAAACCAGGAGATCCATGGTTCAAATCCCAGCTGTGGCATTGAATTTTTCATGTTGACTCTATCAAAAACCTTAGCCTATATACAGCTAGTGTGAAGAAATGATTAATTTTCATCAATTAACTAAAATTGTTCCAGTTTTTGCTTTGTACATTGTACTGAACAGGAATTAAAATAAATAAAAGCCACATATTTTCAAATAATGGAAAAACCTTCAACATATAATACAAAATAAAGCTGGTGAATATTAAAATTCCACACTCATATATCATCAAATTAACCACTTTGGAAAAGACAGTTTCTGGCCATTGAGAAAAATAATTTTCTTAGTTAATTACATAATATTGGTTGACTGATTTCTGTTAGATGGACTCAGTTTTGTCTCTTTATACAATTATTTAGCACACCCTACTAATGTACTTCATTACAAAGGAATAAGGTAACTTTCTTACATGAGAGTTAATATAAAATATGTTGGAATCAGTATCACCATGTGAATATTACTGTTGTAAGCAGGTTCAATTTTCTTTTGTTTTACTGCATCTTAGTTACTAAATCATAACCCTCTAAAATATATTGCTTAGAATAAAATACGAGGGCTGTTCAATAAAGAATGATCATAATTTTATTACGGTCATAATTTTCTGCACTAAAATTCAATCTTATTATATTCTGTTGGCTTAATGTGAAACAAACATGCCGTAGTAGTTTCATTGTTGGTACTCCTGCTTCCCGCCTGTGAGAACCACTCAAGTTCAGACATGTTCAATATTGCGTACTGCTGCAATGGAGGTAACAGGCGAGGAACAATATGCGGCTTTGAAATTGTGCTTTTATCTCAACAAATCTTCAGTTGAGGCGTGTACAATGTTACAGGAGGCCTATGGAGAGTCTGTTATTCCCTACAGCACAGCTCAAAGGTGGTTTAAAATGTTTAAAGAGGGCAGACAATCAATTTCAAAGGAAGGTGGACCCGGTGTTCCAGTTACTGCTCTTACAGAAGAAAACATCAACACTGCTGCTGCCATTGTGAGAGAGGATCGATGAATTGCCTTAAGATCACTTTCTGAAATACTGAACATTTCATTGGGTGCCATCCACACGTTGGAGATAGAAACATTACACATGAGACGTGTTTGTGCACAATGATTCCAAGACTGTTGATTGCCGAACAAAAGGACATTTGCATGCAGGTCTGCAAGCAGTTAAAGTTGATGTTAGAGGAAGACCCAGAGTTTCTTTCAAACGTAGACACTGCTGATGAAACTTGGCTACATCATTTTGATGCTGAGAACAAACAGCAAAGCTCACTGTGGAAATCTCCTTCATCATCAACCCCCCAAAAAGCAAAAGTGGTTGCTTCTGCTGGAAAAGTTATGGTTATCTCATTCTTTGATATTCGTGGAATGGTTTATCAGCATGTTGTACCTGCACACACATCAGTAACTGGACAATACCACAGGATGTCCTGAAAACATTGCAGGTCCATATCAGGCGCAAAAGACCACATTTCCGAAAAGCAGGCTGGATGCTGCACCACGATAATGCGCGGCCGCATATTGTCAATGTTGTTACTGAATATTTGCAAAAATCAACGTGAAGTGCATCCCTTACCCTCCCTATAGTCCAGATTTAGCCCCATGTGACTTTTTTCTATTCCCTAACTTGAAGAAACGCCTTCATGGAAGGCATTATCCATCATCAGAAGCAATGGTGAAGGCTGTGGATGTGATTTTGAAGGATCTCTCAAAAAATGGTTTCCAGCATGTCTTTGAAGACTGGCAGAAATGCTGGGACAAGTGCATCGCATTCAGAGGAGACTATTTTGAGGACCATCAAAATTATGAGGATGAGTAAAGGTACACTGTCAAAAACAAGTTGTGATCATTCTTTATTGAACAGCCCTCATATAAATAACAGAAATGCCAGCACTTCTGTGATATGGATGTTGTGTGTTTTAGGATAAATTATCAAAAATCTTCCCACAACTACAGATAACTGTAGCAAAGAAAGCAGATTCTCTTTATCCCATTGTTAGTGCAGCGAGTATCTGTGCAAAAGTTTCAAGGGACCGAGCACTGAGAGCATGGTCCTTCCAGGAAGGTCTGTCTGCAACACACAAAGATTTTGGAAGCGGATATCCTAATGGTAACATGTGTTTCTTACTAAGGCTAGTGCAGTGTTAAAAGCTTGTTGTAATGCTTGCTGTTGATAATGTCATTTGTTGGGTGCATGCAGAGGTCTAAAAAGAGGGGAAAAGTCTAATATCTTAACTCATTCTCATTACAAATTTACAGTCTACTGTCCGGCCACTGTATCTCCGGCTCTGACATTTAGTGGCTGCAGGAGGTGGAGGGGGAAGGTTACTAGTACCAACATATAATAATGAGTAATTGAAAACATATCGTCAGAATTATCTTTATAATGAGAGTATAGGAATCTATTAGCTTCAAAACATTGAAATACAACTTGTAATTTCATTATCATGCAAGATATTCTTTACAACATCACTCTATTCAAATATTTCGTTCACACCTTTCACGCACACCAACTGCTTCTGTTGCTGGTACTGGGAGTCTGTACATCCGGTGTCGTGGTCAGGAAGCTAAAACTGTCTGCTAGTGCTAATCTAATCAGCGTTGTCGCTGGTAGGCGTGGCTCCCGAACCCAACACCGTGTTGCCAGCTTAAATTTGTTTGAGCCACGTGGCCTAATAGCGGCTTGCGCTGGTGAACTTTCTTTGGTATAATTTTCGTGCGTGAACTCCGATGTTTAGTGTTCGTAAGTCCTATTATTATCGCTATTATAATAATATGGCTACTGGTTCGTGAAATATGCAAATACATGAAATATTTAAAATACGCATTGTTCCTCTGCTTGAAATTCCCGCTCAAGAACTGGCAACAGCCTGCTTCCCCCTCTCGAGAAATGTCAGAGCCGCAGATAGAACGGCCGAGGTATAATTTCTTGCAGTAAAGGAGGGGAACACTTCTGCAGATAAATCAATGTTCTGCAAAATAGGGGTTAATCCAAAACTTGTTATGATCTCTACAGCATGTATTGGGTAGTTCGGATAGATCCTGAGCAGCAGGTAGGTTGGCCAACTTTCTGGTCATTGCACAGCCTTGTATTGTAATGTGCTGAAAATACGAAGATGTTAAGAGTAAGATTTGTCCACGGTAAAATTAAAATTACTTAGGATCCTGACAGCTGCCATGAAGCACATTATGATGAGGAAAGCGACGTCTGCTTATGAACACCTTGGCACGCAATGGTTAAAACAAAGAAAACACTAAAACTAATTAAATGTGTTGTATTTCTAACATATGGGAACAATTTTGGACAATAATCTGTTAAGGCAATGTACAGATGAAACTGAGACAGCACTGAAAATGTTTAGCAGAGTTTAAATTTGTTTCTTGTAATGCTTCTGCCTTAAAGTGTTTCTTAAAAGGCTAGGATTATGAATAAGCAAGAGAAACCTAATAAACCTAATCTCTTACTAAATTCCTCCAAACACATATACCTAATAAACTTTTTGGCAATATAATAGTTTAGTGAACGAATTTCCTGAACAATAGAATAGTTTTAGTTAATTGATGGAAATTAATCATTTCTTCACACTAGCCGTAAATTAATCATTTCTTCACACTAGCCGTATATAGGCTAAGGTTTTTTAGATAAGAGTCAACATGAGTCAACATGAAAAATTCAATGCAATGATTTGAACCACGGATCACCTGATTTCCGTCCAGTCACTCTAACCCATTGAGCTACCATGGCCATCTTGCCATCATGACATTAAATTCTCCATTTAACTTGTATATTTCCCCGGTAAACCACTAGGGGCTCTTGCATCCGAGATACACCGTTTGTGGCGACTTACTATCATAAGTACTTGAATCCCAGGCTTCATCATTTAACTCTTTATTTTAGTTAATTGATGGAAATTAATCATTTCTTCACACTAGCTGTATATAGGCTAAGGTTTTTTGATAGTCAACATGAAAAATTCAATGCCATGGCCGGGATTTGAACCACGGATCTCCTGGTTTCCGTCCAGTCAGTCTAACCCATTGGCTACCATGGCCAACTTGCCGTCATGACATTAAATTCTCCAATTGACTCGTATCCGTGGTTCAAATCCCAGCCGTGGCATTTAATTTTTCATGTCGGCTCTATCGATCCAATACCTTAGCCTGTATAAGGCTAGTGTGAAGAAGTGATTAATTTCCATCAATTAACTAAAATAAAAAGAGTTAAATGATGAAGCCTGGGACTCAAGTACTTACAATAGTAAGTCGCCACAAACAGTGTATCTCGGAAGTGAGAGCCACTAGTGGTTTACCTGCGAAATATACGAGTCAGTTGGAGAATTTCCTTGGTAGACCACTAGGGGCTCTCGCATCTGAGATACAAGTACTTACTCGAAGTACTTACGATAGTAAGTCGCCACAAACGGTGTATCTCGGATGTGAGAGCCCCTAGTGGTCTACCAAGGAAATATGTGAGTCAAATGGAGAATTTAATGTCAGGATGGCCATGGTAGCTCAATGGGTTAGAGCGACTGGACGGAAACCAGTAGATCTGTGGTTCAAATCCCGGCCATGGCATTGAATTTTTCATGTTGACTCTATGTATCAAAAACCTTAGCCTATATACGGCTAGTGTGAAGAAATGATTAATTTCCATCAATTAACTAAAACATACACTTTTGTAAAAAATAATTGTGTATGCACTAGTAGAGAAAGTCATGTGGGTGCAACACTTGAGTTTTATTTTCTTTTTCTGTATAATTTTGCCTGCAGTTATTTTATTGCATGATTCTATTCCCAGAAAAGTTTCAAAATAATGATTGTTACTTTTTTTCCTACGTGCAATATAAACATCTGCTGTTCTGATTCCAGATCCAGTAACAAAGTCATTTCTCGTCAACAATATTGATTCTGTGTTTGGATTTCCTCAGTTAGTCAGGTTTAGCTGGTCGACTGCAGATACAATACTCAAGGAACACGCTGCCTCTGTAGAATGGTAAGTTTACAGGTGTTATTTGCCCATTATGTAAACAAAGCTGATTGCAGATATAAATAGGCAACAGTTGAATTATGGAAAATATGTTGAGGACCTTCAGTATTTAAGTCCATTATTCTTATGAATAGGGCTATGATACAATGAAGCACAAAATTAATTTTGAATTGAACTAGAACCCAGTGCTCCATATATTGCTAGTGTTTACCTAGAATGCATTTTGTTAGGACCTTCCTGTTAGGACATTAGCTGAGGATGTTAGGAAGGTCCTAACGAAACTCATTCTATACTCCTGCCATCTTAAGAAGCACACTTGCCCTGTGAAGAGCTGTTTTTCTACAACTGTAACAGATATTTCTGGCTCCTGATCTTATACAAAAAAAAGGCAATTAGCAAGTCAACACATGGCTTGCTAACTTGAAAGTTAGGAACTTGCAAGCTTCTGTTTACATTTTATTCAGTATTTATGTTTATGTGAGTCATTGTGAATGGTTCAGTTACAACACATATACATAATTTTTAATTTTGCATTATGCTATACCTAATTTTCATAATGAATAGGATCATACAGTGTAGCTGCAATTATATTTATACACACTTTGCAGGGATGAGGAAGAGGATGATGAAGCAGGTACAAGTACCCGTATCACTCAGTTCTTTCAGAAATTTGCACCTGATTCTACCAAAAAGCAGAAAACATCACATCCATTTTTTACTGCAAGAAATCTGAAACGTTGTGAAAGGTTGTAAAGGTTCATGACATTGACTGAGGTGAAATATATAACTGAATTTGATTAAAAAACAAAGCAAACAAGTTTCAAGATTGTAAGACATTTTATATCCTTATAATACATTGCAAGATTGATCAAACTGTGTTTCATTTTTTCCTAAGAATCTCCACTCCTTAGATGTCTTTCTTGTGTCATTTACACTAAGCAGATCAGGGTATTCAAATACCTCAGAATTATTTATAGGCATAATAAAATTACTATAATAAAATGAGAATAACTAATGTTTAAGAATAAAATAGAAGTATAATTTTATTTATAGTAAAGTATAAGTTTTGCTACCATGAACAAGTTAAAAAGATTAGGTACAATACAGTATAATAATTTGCCACAAACTTCACTTATGTACTAAATACGTAAAATATGAAGCTATTAAAAGTGAAGCAAAAAAAAGTATCCAAATCAACAATTTGTAACTTAAAACTTCAGTTATCTTATAAGAAATGATGACACTTTTCTTATAAATTGTCCAGGACCGCGATCTGAAATTCTTCCACATCCTCAGCCAGAAACAACAAAGCAGTCATCATCGTTACGAACGCTAGGTGTTAATATTGTCACCTAATTAGCGGAAGGCAAGCAGGTAGCTCTAGATCCGAGAGACAAGAAGACCGCATTCTCGACAGGCCAACGGCTTTGGCAGTTCACAGTTATGCCCTTTGGCCTCTGCAATGCACCAGCTACCTTCCAACGCCTCATGGAGTCAGTGATGAGAGGACTGACTTACGACGCCTGCCTGCTATACCTGGACGACATCATCATCGTCGGTAAGCCTTTTGAAGACCATCTCGAGAATCTGAGTAAGGTGCTACAGAGACTGCAGGCGACCAACTTGAAGCTGAACGCGAAGAAGTGTCAGCTCTTCCGCAACGAAGTTAACTACTTGGGACACATAGTCTCAGCAACCGGAGTGGCCACAGACCCGGAGAAGACACAGGCTGTGAGAAATTGGCCTTGCCCAAAGGATAAGAAAGAGTTGCACAGTTTCCTGGGGCTGTGCAGTTATTACCGACGCTTCATAAAGGGGTTCTCTAACATCGCCAAACCCCTCACCCGCCTGACAGAGGAACACCGGCCTTATGTTTGTACGGAGGACGCCGAGGACACTTTCCAGCACCTTAAGAAGACCCTGTGCAGTGCTCCAATTTTGGGTTTCCCACAACCAGGTGGCGCCTTCATTGTGGACACCGATGCCAGCGACCATTGCATTGGAGGTGTCCTATCGCAGATCCAGGATGGCCATGAGTGGGTGATAGCCTACTACAGCAAAACGCTATCCCAGGCAGAGAAGAACTACTGTGTCACCCGACGAGAGTTACTGGCGGTAGTAAAGACCTTGGAGCACTTCCACAAGTACCTGTACGGTCAGCCATTCCACCCTAACCTGGCTATTGAGCTTTAAGAACCTGGAAGGCCAGACAGCACGTTGGGTCCAGAGGCTGCAGGAGTACGACTTCACCTCGGAACATCGCAGAGGGAAGAGCCACGGTAACGTGGATGCTATGTCCCAAAGACCCTGTCTAGAGTGCGGCCAGTGCACAAGAGTGGAAGAGAAGGAGCATGCCGCAGCAGTCCGAGTAGTCATGGCAGTGTCTGCAGACGGCTGGAATAGCGCAGGCCTGAGGAGGGAGCAGCTGGCGGACGCAGACTTGGGGCCACTCTTGAGGGAAGTGGAGGCAGGGACGAGACCAACCTGAGAGCACATCATACCGAGGAGCGCCAGCTACAAGTTGTACTGGGTCTGATGGGAAGACGCAGAGAGAACAGTTGGTACTTCCCTGGAGTAAGGTCCTGGAAGTCTTGGGGGAAGTGCACGCCGGTGCTTTAGGAGGACACCTGGGAGCGAACCAAACGATTGACAAACTACGGCAGCGCTACTACTGGCTGAGGCTCCGAGCAGACGCTGAGGGATGGTGCCATCAATGTCATGTGTGCGCGGCGAGTCACAGCCCCCAGACTAGGAGCCGGGGTCGCATGCAGCAGTACAATGTTGGAGTGCCATTCGAACGGGTCGCCGTCGACATAGCTGGACCATTTCCGATGTCCAACCGAGGCAACAAGTACCTGATGGTGGTCGTGGACTGCTCCACCAGTGGCCAGAGGTGTATGCCATCCCAAACCAAGAGGCAAAGACAAATCACAGACTGCCTCGTGGAGCAAGTGTTCTGTCAATTTGGGGTGCCGTTAGAGCTACACAGTGACCAAGGTACCAATTTGGAGTCCAACGTAATGAAGGATGCACTACAAAGGCTTGGAGTGAACAAGACCTGCACGACTGAAAATGAAATGTGTAGTGTTTAACGCCCGCTTTTACTATATACGGCACCGCAGGTGATGACACTGATGATACATGAGATGAAGATGGAGCATCGGTGGAATGAGATGGTGCGGGAAACCGGAGATCCTGGAGAAAACCCGCCCCAGCGCCATGTTGTCCACCACAAATATCACTTTGCGGTCGCCTGGGATCGAACCCGGGCCGCCTTGGTGAGAGCCAAACGGTCTAACCACTGAGCCATGGCGCGGCCATAGACCTGCACGACGCCTCTACATCCCCAGTCGGATGGCATGGTGGAAAGATAAATCAAGACCTTAGAGGAACACCTGAGGATGGTCGTGGCCAGCCATCAACGAGACTGGGGCGTCAAGGTGCCACTGTTCTTGCTGCCCTACCGCTCATCTACACATGACACAACTGGGATGATGCCAGACAGCTTAATGTTCGGCCGAGAGTTAAGCCTCCCTTGTGACCTGGCTTTTGGAAGCCCTCCGGAGGCGAAACAGCCAGTGACCGAGTATGTGGAGAACCTGGTGGACCACCTCCACGACATGCACGAGATGGCTCGCCAGAACATCCAGAAGGCGAGCGACCGCATGAAGACCCGATATGACAGGCAAGCCAACAGCCAAGGGTTCCAGCAAGGTGACCTGGTCTGATTGTACCGTCCTACCCGGACCAAGGGACGCTGCCCGAAGCTTCAGCAACCATGGCAAGGACCGTACCGGATGGTGAAGAGGATTAACGACGTGGTCTACCGCATCCAGAAGGTGCCTCGAGGAAAGATGTTGGTGGTACACCTGGATCGCCTGGCCCGCTGCGATGGTGCTGTTCGGGACGACCAGCTTTGAGGAGGGAGCAGTGTCACCTAATTAGCGGAAGGCACGGCCAGCTAGCAGCAGGTTAGGGCCAGATGGGAAGCATTCAAGCTACGCCTACCCATTTGTCTCATGTCACTGAGGGGGATGATTAGAAGAGCGGCACGGGCCATGTACCGTCTGTTTCCCCTCCCCTGAGCCTAGAACCTTCGGGATGATTCATTCAACCACAAGACTTCCAGAAACGGCGATCTTCCCTATATAAGGCCTGCAGTTCGCGAGTCAGTTCAGTTCTTGGCGAGCAGCCGTGAGGAGCGCCAAGTGAGTGAAAGGACCAGAAGACTGTGTACGTGCATCAGAGGAGTTGTACGTAATTGGAGCGTAGAGCAGACCTGTGACAGATGAAGTGACGAATTGTAATTGTGTGCATTACGTAATTCTTTGTAATCTGCAAGTGTTCCAACTGTAATTCGGTGGAAATAAAGAACATTTTGAGTTTGTGCAATTGGACTTTTAATTTCATGAACCCACAAAGTCACAATATGTTCTTGTTAGTACTACCAAAATCTGAAAATAAAACAAATTTAAAAACGGAATCGACTGCCAGTATTTCAAAATTCATTAGGCAATGTTTGTTTTTTAAAATAAATATCTTTTGCCAAACCATTAATTGTTTTAATAATTTAACTTCTGGACTTACTTCATGCTTAAATGACCAAAAATGATCTGCTATGACCGATTTATTAGTCTGTTTATATGTAATGTTACGAAAATGTTCTTTCGTTCTGGTTTCTAAATTACGTTTTGTCTTTCCAATATAAACTTTATTACAATCAAAACAAATTGATAAATACCTGACTTTTTATTATGAGGATTTTTTTTTTTTTTTTTTTTTACAGAAATGCAATAAATTTTTAATATTATATTTATTTTGAGGAACTAAAGTTATACCAAACCCTTTAAAAAAGGTTTGAAAATGTTTAGTAACCCAAGGATAAGTAAATTTTTTAAAATTATAATCATCTTTTAATTTTTTTAAGGATAGAAATATTAACAGTTTTACTATATTTAAGTTTTTCAATTTTTTTATTTATAAAGTCTTTATTAAAACCATTAATTAAAGCAGTATTAATATGTTTATATTCTTTATTAACTTCCAACAAAGGGTGCTCCCAAGTAGGGGTGCTCTCGCCCCTGTTATGGACCTTGGTGATGGACACGCTTCGAGAAAATGGCTCTCGCTGGTGTTGAAGTTCAAGGTTATGCAGATGACTCTGTCATTATGATTAGAGGGAGGGATGAGACCATTTTGATGGAGCTCCTCCAAAATGCCCTCAACCTTGTCAATGGTGTAAAGGAGAAGGGTTGTTCGTGAACCCCAACAAAAGTCATTAGACCATTCACAAGGAAGAAACGGCTATTCTTCACAGCCCAAAATCTCGATGGTGTAACTCTTGAACTGCAGGAACAAGTCAAATATCTGGGTCTAATTCTGGACAGCAGATTGACTTGGAATCCCCAGTTAGAGTCTGTGGGAGGGCTCTGGTGGCAATCAGAACTTGCTGCAGCCTTTTTGGCAAAAGATGGGGTTTTAAGCCTCATATGATCCTTTGGGCATATATGGCTATAATAAAACCTATGGTCACATATGTCTCTTTGGTATGGTGGCCAAAAGTAAAGCAGAAAACAGCAATAACCCATTTGCAGAAAGTGCAAGGGCTGACCTGTTTATGCATAACTGGTGCTATTAGCTCATGTCCTACTGCCGCCATGGAGGCACTTATAGGCCTAATGCCT
This sequence comes from Mantis religiosa, assembly GCA_030765055.1. NCBI lineage: Eukaryota > Metazoa > Arthropoda > Insecta > Mantodea > Mantidae > Mantis > Mantis religiosa. The sequence continues at coordinate 27,966,952 of CM060955.1, forward strand.
CTGCATATTGAGGTTGAAAGAATGGCCTTAAGCAGTGCCTTTCAGCTGCAAAGAAGTATGGTATTTAAAGCCGGTGACCTATTAGGTCACATGGAAATTGCCGGGAAATCAGGAAGGAAAATGTCATAACGTTAGGGGACTGGATGTTACCCCAACCTAATTTGGATCTCTCCTTCACTGTTAGGATTCCTGAATGGTTGAACTGGAGAGAGCCCATACATGAGAATAAGACATCCATATGTATACAGATGGCTCAAAAATGGACGGGAAAACTGGAATTGGGGTTCATGGGCCATATTTTTGGCCGATCTAAAGCCCTGGGTACCAGCCCCTCCATCTTCCAAGCGAAAGTTCATGCCATAGAAATCAGTGCCCATGAGAATGTCAGAAGAGGCATTTGTGGTGCTAATGTCTATATTTTATCAGTCAAGCTGCGTTAAAGGCCCTTGGTGCTTGCACCATTGAGTCAAAGCTTGTAAATGACCATGTGAGGATTTTAAATCAGCTGGCAAAACACAATAAGGTTACCCTTGTGTGGGTGCCAGGACATGAAGGAATCGAAGGCAATGAAATTGCTGAACGCCTTGCCAAAGAAGGTGCTAATACCCCTTTTATTGCCCCTCAACCTTTCTGTGGAGTACCAAGTGGCTATATCAAAGATAAGATAAAGGGCCTGGGAAATCAAGAAAGTCAATGCTATTGGGAAAATGTTCCACAGCAGGATCATGCAAAGGAGTTCATTGAACGCTCTGCAAAGAGATCCAAGAGGATCCTCAATATCAACAAACAGGAGTTAATGCTAATAATTGGCCTAACTGCACACTGCCCTCTAAGGGATCATCTCTATAAGATGGGTAAGATTGGGACGAATATTTGTAGATTCTGTAAAGAAAAAGAAACGGCAAGACACATTCTTTGTGAGTGTGAAGCCATTGCCTGGAAAAGATTAAGACATCTGGAGTTGGGTTTTCAACTCCAGGACAGATTGCCTTACTAGCACCCCAAAAACTTATAGGCTTTTTTAATAGTCTTAATATAAGCTGGGACTTGTAGAGTAGGGTAATGCACGATAGACCTATTAGGTTGCAGTGCTGAGAAGTCGCAAAGGCTTTAACTACCCCTTTTCAATCATCATCTTTATTTGGGGGTATATGTATTAATCTATAAATCAAACTATTGATAACAGCAAATTTATGTGAAAAAGGGTTAAAACTCACTTTTATGTAATTATCAATATGCGTACACTTCCTATAAATACCAAAGTTTAATTTATTATTATTCCTTGTTATTTTTAGATCTACAAAAGGAAGAAATCCATTAATTTTAGTCTCTAATGTAAATTTTATAGCTTTATCTTGCAAATTTAGTAATTTTAAAGCATTGTCTATGAGTTTATCAGGAACAATAGCAAAAATATATTTAACAGATATATTTATAATATATAAAATATATTTACCAAACTTTAAAAATTAAAGGGAATGCTTTAGTGACTTGTATTTCAAAAAAACTCATAAAAACATCAGCAAGAAATGATGAAAGAGGATTACCCATTTACTAAGCCAGAAGTTTGTTGAAAAAATTCACCATTAAAAGTGAAAAAAATGTATCTAAATAAAATTCAGCAAGTTTAACAAAGTCAACTATTAAGCTCTCATGTAAATTAATATAATTCAACCACTTTTTAAAATAAAGTAAAAGTTTTTCTCTAGGAGAAAATTTTTCCGGCTGAGGATGTGGAAGAATTTTCGATCCCGGACAATTTATAAGAAAAGTGAAGTTTTAAGTTACAAATTGTTTTATTTGTATATACTCACTTATCTATTTAAGAAAACTGATGAACTCTCCACAGAATTCAAGACACTAGTTTCACAAAAACTTATTTGCATCATCAATCTGTTTATTCCTGTTTATCGTTACAGCTGCTAGGAGATGGATAAGTTTTATTACTAAACTCTAAAACTAAAATAAACTTCAAGACAGAATCAATTGGCATTACTTCAAAATTCATTATGTAATTTCTATTTTTTTTTTTTTTTTTTAATAAATATTTTCCCCCAAACCATTGAATCTTATCAGACCATTCCATGGCTGATTTATCAATCTGTTTATACCTAATATTTCAGAAATGTTCCTTCATTCTGGTTTCTAAATTATATTTGGTGCTTCAAATGTAAACCTGGTTACAATATGAACAATTAAATTGATAAATGCCAGATTTTTTTATAATTGGAAGTTTTATCTTTTTTAGAAAATTTAGTACATTTTTTATCAAAGTATAAATTTGAAAGAAGCACAGAGATTGTGAAGCACAACTTGTCACAGAAGTGAATCGAGAAGATATTGACACACTGCTTCACTCACACTGTTTTTTCACAGGACATGTTTCAAGAGTTTTTGCTCTTATCAGCTGGAACTCGTCTAGTGCAAATTGTAGTGGTTGGTGGTGGAGTTTCAAAATTCATGACTATGACGATTTTTGTTAATGAAGATTTTTTTCCATATGGAAAGGTCTATGGGGTGATTAACGTATTTTATTAAAGATGTTTCCAAGTTGATGTCATGTCTAGTATTCAAAAAATGAAAAGCCACTGCTGATTTGTCTGTTTCACCATTTTTTAATGTTCCTTTTATACTTTTATATATGTTTCAGAAGAACCAAAATAATACAAAATTCTTTAAAAAAAATTGAAGCTTTTTACGATTATAATCTTATTTTTTTAAGGGTACAAATATAATTTACGTATTTTTATACTTAAAATATTCAATCTTTATTAAAACCATTAATTAAAAGTGTTAATGTATTTATATTCTCTATTAAATTCTTCTTTATTTTGAGGTATATTTATTAACCTGTAAATCAAATTATTAAAAGCAGCAAATTTATGTGAAAAAGGGTTAAAACTTATTTTTTTTATAAATATGAGTAGATTTCGTATAAATGCTAAAGTTTACTTTATTATTTTTTTATTAGCTTTAGATCTAGAAAAGGAAGACAATCATTATTTTCAGTTTCTAACGTGATTTTTAGAGCTTTATCTTGTAAATTAAAAGTTTTAAAGCATCATTTACGTGTAGATCAGGAACAACAGCAAAAATGTAAACTACATGTCTGTACATTTTAAAAATTAAAGGGAATACTTTAGTGATTTGCATTTCAAAAAAACTCTTAAGATGATCAGCAAGAAAACGTGAAAGGGGATTAGCTATTGCTAAACCAGAAGGTGTTGAAAAAATTTACCATTAAAAAAATGTTGATCCAAACAAAAATGAGTAAATTTAACGAAATCATTTAATTCCTCATGTAAATCTTAGAACTCAACCCTTTTTTTTAAAAACATAAAGAATACAAAAAGACAATGACATGGCAAATAATTATATTTTATTGTAATATTTGTATTGCTTCATATTGTTGTTAGCTTCTGTTTTTATGTATTAAGTTGAAAAGATAATGTTCATATGAGTATCTGCACATTTCTGAAACTAACCTTGGAATTCTTTTTCTTCTAACACCTTCATGTTGACAAGAGTTGAACATTTACAGAAATGGTATTATTGTGGGTACAAGGAGAATATAATTAGTTTAAAAGATGGTCAAATCCATCACTGTGTAATGGCATTGCACAAAGACGGTAGCATGTCTACCTCACATTCAAGAGGTCCCGAGTTCGAATCTCGGTCAGGGTGAGTATCTGGATAAGGTTTTTTTCCGGAGTTTTCCCATAACCTGAAAGACAAATGTTGGGTAACTAAGCTCCTTGGACCCTGGGCTCATTTGAGCATCGTTTCATCCATTTCATTCGTCCGATATGACTTAACGTTGGAGGATGTAAATTACACAAAAAAAAAAAAGAACAGAAAAGCTAGTCACAAAAACTATTAGTCCATTGCCTCCATCTTCAACCTCTCTCCAACTAGCAAGTTGTCTGCTCTCCTCTCTCTGGTGGTGGAAATACAAACTTCTTTGTCACATCTACTGGTGGGATTTCGAAGTTCATTACACGGTCCTTATTTTTCCATTTGAATATGTTCTCCCATGTTGTTAGATTATTTTGGTTTATCACTCCTTTTAATAATTTTGGATTGCTACCATGCTAGGGGTCCTGGGTTCGATTCCCAGCGGTGGGGGTGGGGATTTTTCTCCGACCAAGATAATTCCTCATCTTCGCCAGAGTCTGGAAGTATGAATGAGAGTGTGAATGTGTGCGTGATGTAATGATAAAAAAAAAACCAAAGATAACGAGTTAACACCTTCAGTATGTTCCAAAGGAGAACGGCTGCCGATATGACCATAGCAGTTAAAGGCGGGGTATAAATGGAACAAGCGAAAAAAAAAAAAAAATTGGATTTGGATCAATGTCATGATTTTCGTTCCAAAATTGAAATGTTACTGCCAAATTACTGCTAAATACCAAATTTTATTTTTGTGTTATTTTGTTTTGGAATTTACAGGAAACCAACACATTCAGAAAATTGCATGAAAAATAATAGCTGCAACCCAATTATACATAAGCATGCAATAATAAACAGCCTTACACACAGACTAGTCAACATACCCATGGATAAAGAAAGAAGAATACATCAAAGAACAAAAAAGCCATACTAAACATAGCAAAAGAAAATGGATACAACAAAAGTTTGGTGTTTAAGAAAATTAGAAAAGCTAAAGAAAATCATTAAGGAAGCAACCACATTTACAAAATAAAAAGAAAGAAACAGCATGTTCAGTTCATTCACGTATCACTCAAAAACATTTAATAAATTTAAAAAGATCTTTAAAGAATATAATATAATCTTGGCACCTACTAATGGACATTCAATTTTAAAATTGCTAAATTCAAAAACAAAGGATGAAATCCCCATCAGTTAACAGATCCGAAATATACAAAGTTGTAAAATTTGTGAAAAATGCTACATAGGTCAAACTAAAAGAAATAGAAAAACCAGAGTCAAGGAGCACTTTAGAAACATCAAATTGAAACAAGAAGATAAGTCAGCGGTAAGATTAACTTTGAATTCAGCAATTTTAAAATTGAATGCCCATTAGTAGGTGCCAAGATTACATTATGTTCCTTAAAGATCTTTTTAAATTTATTAAATGTTTTTGGGTATGAACTGAATATGCTGTTGCTTTCTTTTTCTTTTGTAAATGTGGTTGCTTCCTTAATGATTTTCTTTAGTTTAGCCTTTTTTAATTTTCTTAAACACCAGACTTTTGTTGCATCCATTTTCTTCTGCTATGTGTAGTATGTTCTTTGATGTATTCTTCTTTATCCACGTGTATGTTGACTAGTCTGTGTGTAAGTCTGTTTATTATTGCATGCTTATGTATAATTGGGTTTTAGCTATTTTTTTTTAATATAATTTTCTGAATGTGTTGGTTTCCTGTAAATTCCAAATGTTATTTTTGTGTTATTCCTGATGATATTTAGATCCAAGAAAGAGAGTTGTCCATTGATTTCCTTTTATATTGTGAATTTGATAGTCCTTTCTTGCAGACTGAGTAATTTTAATGCATCATCTAAATGTTTATTTGGCACTATTGCAAAGATGTCAATATATCTAAACCAAACTTTATCTATACCAAGATCCATGGGAAGGCCTTTTCAATTTGCTTCAAATAGTAACATTTAAAATTTGCACAATGTGCATTAATACATATTTAACATGAATAATTATACATATAACCTTGTCTTTTTACTCTTCTTTAGTTCAATGTTCGACTTTTGATGTTTCAGTTCAATATCTCTATTTTCACCACAAGTTTTTCAATGACACTGTTCTCCTCTCACACACCTCCACATGATATCTGTTGCACCGCTTCCCACACAACGTGCACTCCTCGCCCGGGTCATGGTGTCTTTTCTCCTTACAATTCAAATAATGGAAACCATGTGCTATCTTGTTACAAAATGTCTTAGTTTGTAGTTTGGGCCCTTCCAGTCTTCCTTGGTCATTGCGTCTGCTGTAGAAATCTTCCTAGATTTCTGTTTTCTTCATTCGATGTTCCTTTACAATTTCATTATATGCCTCTGTCACCAGAAATAGCATTTGTAGTCTGTGATCTTCTATCCACATTGTCTCTCTGCACATTTCGTATGTTAGTCTTGAAACTGTGTACTTGGATAAACACAAAATTTTCTTCATGTATGTTGTCTTCACTTTCTCTATAGTCTCCAACTTTCTTTTTGTCACGTGCTCCCATATCAGTTGTAGTCCGTATGTTACTATTGGTGCTATTTTCACTTTGAACAATTTCATTACCATTTTTACCGATATTTTGTTCAGGTGTTTAATGTCATACATGGCTTTCACTGCTGATGCTGGTTTGTCCTTTATGTGTTCTGTAAATGTACTTCCTTGCATCTGTAGTTTTATCCCCAGGGATTTGAATTTATTTACAACTGTCAGTGGTTCATCCTTTATCTTTATGATGTCTCCTACCGCGCATCTCCCCCCCCCCCTACTTGTGTGCCATCATTATTGTCTTTTGTTGATTATCAGTTCGTTGATTTCTGCCCATTCTGCTAACCTGTTTATTGCTGTCTGGAGGCTGTCTATTGATCTCAAAGTCATAACCATGTCATCTGCGTAGATGTATGTTTTCACACCCTCTGTTGCTGTTGCCTCGATCACGTCCATTGTAATTATGTTGAAAAGTGTGGGCTCATTGGGTCTCCTAATACTCCTCTGCATTGTGTTATTGGCTCTGATAATGGTACATTGCCGTCCACCAGCACTCTTTAGTTTCCATTTGTTACAAATGCACATTGATAACCCTGATTTCTGCTTGTAGTGTTTTCCATTAAAGCTGAAGAAGTTTTGTTCAATGCATATTTTTGTTAGTGAAATGTATTCTTCTACTTCTATTGTTTCCATTTCCGTTGTAGTTAGCCATTTGTTATATAGTCTGTAATTTTTCTGTTGGTATACTTGGAAATAAAGATGTGACATCAAATGAAACCAGTCTGTCATTTTTGTCCAAATTTATATCTTCAATTTTTTTCTACCAGAACAAATTTTGGGAAACTTGAATTTGTCTAGTCCCTCAATAATATAAAAAAAGTAAGTGACGAGTGTCAATAAACCAACTACAAATAGTTCTTACGAGTGTAAATTAAGTTTTAGTCTTCTCTCCACTCTACATAGAATTTGCTGCTTTAGCTTCAGTGTTGTTGTCCATCCGGCTCATTACCTTTAAGCTTTTTAGTAAGAAAATCTTGCTTGATAGAGTTACAAGCCCTATGCAAGCACAGTCTGATAGTGGAACACAAAATATAGGAGACTACACCTTGATTTATAGTGGAGTTAGTAAACAACAAAGAGCAGCCAGTGGACAGTAATTATAGATAAAAATTGGGCTAACAAGATAAGACTCTTACACTTATATAAATGACAGAATATTAACTGTCAGATTTAAAATATCTAGAGGCTATTTGACAGTAATTGGAGTATATGCCTCTGAAGAGGGTAAAAAAGAAGATAGTGAAACATTCTATGAAGAACTACGTAAGGAAGTCAACAGTGAAAAATTGAGACAGTTTGCAACTTTTAACAAATTAAAGATAATGAATAACTTTTAACAAATTAAAGATAATGAATACATTTTTTAGGAAAAAAGACATCCATAAATTTACTTGGGAGTGCAAGAGGATGTAGATCATTAATCGATTATGTTATTACAAACAAAAAATTATCATCACAAGTAAAAGATGTAAGAGTATATCGGGGAAGTGATATATCAACTGATTACTATCTATTAGTATCCAAAATACACCTTTTAACAAGATGGAGGAAAATGAAACGTCATGAAAGAATGAATGAAAAAGTATTCAAAATATACCTATTACAAGAAGGGAGCATAAAAGATTTATATCAAAGACGGTTATCTGCATACTTACAAAAACAAGAAATAAGACAGGATGTCAATGAGGAATGGGAAAATATACAAGCTGTAAAAATGATAGCTAACGAAGTGTTGGGCAAAAAAAGAAAATATCGTAAGAATAAAGGATTAAGAATATGGAATGAAGACATTTCAAATGCAATAAGAGACAAGAAATTAGCCCATTTACAAGCAATACAACAACAAACTGATAAAGCAAGGGAGATATATAGGAAAAACAAAATGAAGCAAAAAATATTGTAAGGAAAGCTCACCATGAGTCCTGGGACAAATTTATTAGCACTGTTGAAGATGATATACATGGAAGGCAAATGATGGCCTATAAAGTGCTTAAGCATCTAAATAGTGAAGAAAGAGATGTAGCAAATATAAATGTAATTGGAGAAGAACAATGGATTATACATTACAGAGATTTGTGGTATAATAACTGTTTGGAAGAAGAAGAAAATGATGACCTTATATGCGGAAATGTAGATCTAATTACTTTAGAAGAATTAGAAACGGCATTAAAAGAAATGAAGAATAGAAAGGCCACAGGAGAAGATGCAATAAATGCATGAGATAAAAGAAAGGTGCTCGAAACAGATGTGAGAATTATAGGGGAATAAGTATTTTAAACAATGGATATAAATTATATGCAAGAATCTCAAGTAAAAGGTTACAAACCATTACAGATGTTCTACTTTTAGAAGAACAAAATGGTTTTAGAAAAGGGCGATCCTGTACAGATGCTACCTTTACAGTTAAGCAGATAATAGAAAAAAGAGAATTTAATCTGGAAACACATATAGCCTTTATTCATTATGAAAAAGTGTTTGATCGTGTAAAAAAAATTGTGGGAAATCATGACTCGAAGAGGCTACCCAAATCATCTCATTAAAGTTCTAAAATCTATCTATAAGGATTCAACAATCAGCATACATATTGGAAATGGAATGTATAGTTAATGGATACATACAAATCAAGGTGTAAGACAGGGTTGCAGTTTGTCTCCTATCTTATTCATAATTTATATAGATGATCTGATTAGAGAGTGGATGTTTAAGATTGGCGGAGGCATTGATCTTGCACCAAATTTTACTCTTAAGATGATGTTATTTGCAGATGACCAAATAATTATAAGTAAAACTGAAGACGAGCTGCAAAGAGCAGTATATATTTTACAGAAGTTATGTACGAATTACAATTTCAAAATTTCCACAGATAAAACAAAAACAATGGCGTTTGGAGGTAAAGACACTGTTAGAACCAAAATAGTAATTGATGATATTATCTTAGAGCAAGTTACGGGTTTTAATTATTTGGGAACATATGTCGGTTATAAATATGAAAATGATTTTAAAAATAAAGTACCAATGTTTCAACAAATATGCAGCATAATAAATAGAAGCCTAAAAACTAAAACCAGGAAAAAAACAGGGATGAAATTTTATAAAGTAATGGCTGTGCCTGCTTTTCTTTTTGGTTCTGAAACATGGATATTAACAAAAGCAGACAAAAACAAGATACAGGCTGCCAAAATGAGATTTTTAAGAACAGTAAAGGGATGTACTCTTTTAGATAAAATCCCAAATGAAAAAATAAGAGAAGTTTTAGAAATAAGTTCTTTAGAAGAAAAAATAAATTATAGAAATGAATGGAGAGAGCATATTGAGAGAATGCCGAGAGATAGGATTCCAAGAGTTATAAACTATAAACCTAGAGGAAAGAGACATCCGGGAAGACAACAAAAACGATGGTCAGACATGTTTTAAGCCGGAACAGGCAGCATTGCCTAGCCCTTGGAGTGAAGAACAAAAAGAAGCTCAGCGTTAGTACTAATGAGCACGTTTGTGTCATTGGCATGCTGAGTCAGGAATCAAAAGGAATCAAGAAAGAATTATTCAAGTAACTGTGGAAGTGACATATAGGTTAACAGTAAACAACTATGTCATTAAATTTAAAGGGAGTCGATTAATGACACTAAACACTTTTAAATTTTCCCAAAACATGTTTCAGAGACTTTGCCTCCATTGTCAACTAAACATCGAGTCGAGTGTCATTAATCGACTCCCTTTAAAATTTAATTTATTACACTATTTTCAACACTTCCATGAAAGGAATTATAACTATGTCATTGTTGAGAAATAACTAATTACGTGAAGTACCTAAAGGAAAATATGAGGACCATTTTTTATTCAACCTCCAATAGCCTATAAATAAAAAACAAGTTCATAGAAAACAATTATTTTACTACCAAAAGTTTTGTACACTTATGGTTACTTTTCAACATAATCACCAAAAAGATGAGACAAGCTTTTCAGAAAATATTGCCGCCAATGATTTCAAATGAGCATTGAAATTGTTTTGAAAATGCATCCATTGTTGCGATTGTCATTTTGTTTCTGGTGTGTCTGGTGTCGTATTGGATCCAAGTTTAATCTCCAGTAATAATTTCAAAAAGTTCTCTCCTTCATTGTGATAACAGTCAAGGAAATTCAAAGCTCACCGTTATCACTTATCAAGGAGAGAACTTTTTGAAATCATTACTGGAGGTGAAACTAGGATCCAATACGACACACCGGAAACAATGACAATTACAATAACTACATCTTCAAAACGTCAATGCTCATTTGAAATCATTGGCAGCAACATATTTTTTGCTGAGGGTATTGCAAAGCTTGTCTACAATTACAATAAATGTCCCAATCTTTTTGATAATCATGTTGAAAAGTAACCATAAGTGTACAAAACTTTTGGTAATAAAATAATTGTTTTCTAGGAATTTGTCTTTTATTTATAGCCCATCGGAGGTTGGAAAACAAAAAGACGGCCCTTGTACAATCAAAGCACAACATATACATTCATAAAACTATTTGTAGTCTGCTTTTATCACACATCACTTACTCAGTTACACATAAACATGCAATAACAAAGTATTATAGACCAGTCAACATACCTATGAATAAAGTAGAATATCAAGGAACAAAAAGCCTTACTTCGCATAGCAGAAGAAGATGGATACAAAAAAAAAGGTAATTAAGAAAATTAAAAAGGATAAGCTAACGAAAACAATTAAAAAAAAGCAAGCTCATTCTCCATAGAAAAATAAAGCATCAACACATTTAGAAAGAGTCACATAGCACCCAAAAGCATTTAATAAATTCAAAAAGATTTTTAGAGGATTAAGTATCACCTTGGCACCTATAAATAAGATACTAGAAATAAAACTGAAAAATTCTAGAAAGACGAAACTTCACCAAGCAATAGATCTGGAAAGATTGTGAAAAATCCTACAAAGGGCAAAACTGAAACAGGATAAGTCACCCATAGCAGTTCACTTATGGAACAAAAACCATAACCTCAAACCAAACCCAAAATTATTAAAGTTGAAGAGGACATCTTAATATGGAAACACGAAGAGCAATTAATAAGCTTCAATATCCCATCAGTCAAAATTTGATGAAGTTCAGTGTTCATCCAGCAGAGAAGACTGTAGGCAACAAAACAGTCTGACCTTTGAGGTTGAAAATGGAAGCAACTCCTAAACCTAGTTCCTCAAAAATTAAAATGTGACAATAGTATAATAAAAACTACAAATACTCTTATGAATTAATTTGGACCTCACTATCACATATTTAGATGAATTTAGTAATATACTTATTTGGTTTAGAAAAAAAAGGTATGGCACATGAAATGAGAAAACCAAGTTCTAGTTTGTAATAGTTCATTTTAAGCAGTACTTTATTCCCTGCAATTCAGCAGCGACCATACAGCTAACACGTGTCAAAGAGTTTTCGGTTTATGAGATCTTGATTAACTGAAGTCTACTGTATTAATAAAAAATAAAACAAATGCACATTAAGAATCCAGAAAATATGGTTTCTCCTATTTTTAAAATATCCAGTACCAATCAGGCAACTTTCTCTACCCACTCTGTTCATAACGGCTGCTGCTGCTTCATATTGTGAACATTTGCAGAAATTTTCTTGCCATTTCTAGGACAGTAAAAAGGTTATGGGGAAATGGGCCTGAGTAAAACCTTGCCAACACTGGTCACTATTCAAGTCTATTCACTGGAATTTTAAATATCTGAAAATTCAAACTAAGGACTCCATTTCCCAAAGAAATCGGAATGTAATTTTTGTATAGAATGCAACCCTCTTTACTAAATGAGTTCAAGTTACAAAGGACAAAGAGAAAGTAGAAGGGAATGCACGTTAAAGGGTAACTGTTCTACTTCCCCCACAGAAAGGTTGCTTCATTGCTGTTTTGAAATACTCGTAGCCTGAATTCTTGTAAAGCGTGCATTGGACAAAAAAAGTAACTAACACCATACAGTACTTAATCGACTACCATCCCCCATACATAGCAGAGGTAAAGGCATAATTTGAACTATAGCTAAATATACAAGATCCCTAAGCAGAAAATCGTAGCATGGCTTCCCTTACCCTTAACTTTTAACCTCCCTCTTTAGGCGCGTATGGTGATTTGGACCCAAAGTTAAAACTAAATGCCAAAAACTAACCTAACTTTCATGTTTGTTTCATTCTGTAAGGAGTAGATTTCAGTACAAATTTGCCTTGGGGTCAATTCCACCATCCACTGCATAGCGAAGCTAAATCTATAACTTACTGCAAGCCGTAAGTCTGAAAGCTTAGTCAGGATGAGGGTCTGAAGTTGCAAAGCATAGCCAAAAGATGTTTTTATGTTAGAGTAGCAGTTGCAGCTGTGCAAAATAGGACAGAAGCCAGAACTATCAGCGTAGCTGAACTCTAATGACCTTTATTACTTCATTATTGAGATTTAATATGAATCTACCCAAAAACCAATCTTAAAAATGGAAGCCACTGTAATTGATACAAAAATTCACACCAATTAGTGCAATGCAAATATTTAAGAATGATCCCAAGCATTCATGTTTTTAAATTTTAATGGAATCCTTAATTGAAGCTTTCTATTTTATATGTACAGAATAACTTAAAACTGTTCTAAAACTAAGGAATTAGTAAAATTAATTGAAAGTGTTAGCTCTTCCTTTAGGTTGGCACCCATTTTAACTGCAGCTTCGCCTCTGTAGCATCTGCCTTGATTCAAGGTCCCCCAAGTTCAAATCTTGGTCAGGTCAAGTTACCTTGATAAGGCTTTTTTGGGGATTTTCTCTTATCCTGAAAGATTAATGTCAGGTAAGCTCTATTTTGAACGTACCACCCATGTCACTCAACATCTGATATGACTTAGTGGATGTCAATTTTGAGATAAAATAAAAAATGGAGCTTTATTGCATCTTAATTTGTTGCACTAAATGCAATTCAATTTGTTTGCAAACACTACACAATTTAAAAATTAAACTTTCCTCTAGAGAAAAGAGAAAAACTGCTCTTTGAACAATGAATACCTTATGCTAAACTATTTCAATCCTGATGTATACATCTGTGAGAGAAAAGGGAGCAACGTATCACCATTATGTCACCTAAACAGTCATTCTTACCATCATTTACATCAAGGTTAGAGTAAACTTAATACGTATTGCAAAATGTTGGGTTATTCTGTATTAAGATGGCCATGATGGAACAGCAAGCATCCATGGCTGGAGCGCAGATCATAGAAAATTTACTGAAAATACCAACACTGCATAACTGATATGCATAATTGAATGTAAATGCATGGTATAAATGAGATCCTGTTTCAAAACACGTATATGTAGTGGCAATTATGCTCTGCAGTTTGCTACCACCTCTTAGTCATTGCATATGCTAGCAGACACCGGAGCTGTGGCCATTCTGCTACAAATCAAAATATTTCTGAACTCTAAATTAAAACAATCAGTATGCTCATACCTGTATTTCCTGAAGTTTGATGGCATTTCTGCACTATGTGGTACCTGCATGTCAAAAATTGGGTTCACAGTATAGCTGGAAGTACCCGAAGAGTCCAGAACACACAGGAACATATAGGCATAATATACAGGAACAATTGTTTGCCCCTTTTTGACTGTTCTACACAGGATCAACATCTCCCATCCAGCACAGCTGACCAAATGTCCAGCAGCTGCTTGCTTTGCATGCACTTCCTAGGCTTGTTTAGGGCATTGCAGCTTTAGTACCGAAATTTTTGATGCACATGATTTCTATATAGCACGAACTATACCATCGAAATTGTCAGGTGTGAAGCAGTGCAAGTACTGATAGTTCTTGTAAAATAACTCTTCACGCACTAAGTCACAATATAAAAAGCTTAACAGTTAACCTTTAATTTTAGATAAATTGAAATGGCAAATGGGAATCAACATTGAAATGATGTATTAAAAATTACACCATGATTCAACGAAGACATTGTACTGCCCACACCACAAATTTTGCAACTGAAATAATTTTATACCTTCAGATGGAGACAAAATTTGTGGCATGCGAAGCAGGGTATCTCAGTCAACTTTCTGTATAAGTTTTTTGAATTATGCTTTTAGATCTTTTCAGGTTTTGGAAAAAAGCAAGAAATTCTAGGAAATTTAGCAACAGTAAACTAGTGCAGATCACTCACTCGTGATATAATTACATCTTCCAATGATATGAATTCCCATAATTACATCCTTCTGGAAGTCCCTGAATTGAAGATTATTGCTACCAATTCCAAAAAACTAGTAATATCCATTTGGCAGCATCTTCATCTTCACACAGCCAAATTTTACTTAACAAGCTCCTAGGCACTTAGAGCACTTGAGATTAAGTATTGGCAAGTAAACAATACCTATGAATCCTGAATTCCCAGTGGAAATATAAAATTCAATCTTAGGTAAATGAATCACTTGAAAACTATGTAACAATTGCCAGGCACTTGATCACATTTGGAACAATTTCCAATTCTTGAGTGAAAAAATTTATAACATCTGCAAAAATTTAAACTTAAATTTCATATTTACCTACATAAGGTGAACCATCATTAAGTTTAACAGAACTTCCAAAAAGAATTGTAGTAAATGCCTGTAAATATATACAACCAGAGCTGTTTAGTGAATTTATTCTTAAACAATTATACAAAGCTACTCACCAAAACTGGGGAAAATGTTTTTGCTTTTGACAAACTTGTTTTATATTAACCTCCTTTAAACTATTTGGGACAAGTTAAAACTCCTGAGAATTTGACACTTCAGCTGCATACAGTATTTAAGAACTAAATGCTTTCTCTGTAAAAAAAAATTCCTATCACATTTAAAGTTATTCTACAGTGAATGGCCTAGGAAACAATAAGAAAAACTGTTGATCATGGTTCAAAGCTTCTTTATTGGCCCTTTGTAATTGGTTTACCATAAGTTATTTACAGAAGCTGTTACACTGTATAACATATATCTTTACTTCAGGAACACGGAAAACGAAAGGAATGAAATAAAAAATACAGTCCCTTTCTCTCAAAAACACAATTTTAAATAACAAAGAAACATCTTCGCAAATATTTTTATTTCCGTTTACGTTTACTCTTCCGTAATATCGACATGTAATAAAATTAAAGATAGCCGGGCTAAAACTGGAGATACAAATGCCGGCCTTTCCTTCGAAATTCTTTACGATGGAAAAAATGCTTCAGCAGCCATTTGGAAAGAAAGAGAAGGCAGCTCATGTTGAAGAAGCGATGGAGAAGTACTGGCGGTGCAAAGAGCTGCAATGAGACTACCGCCGCTGACGGACCAATCAGCACACCTAGTTATTTCTTCTTTTGGGCCTTCTCAGCAGCCTTCGTTACCTTACCACTCGTGGTCTCCTTCGGTGTGACGCTCTGCAACACATATTAAAATGACATTAGCTAGGTGAAAGTGTGGGCAATGACCTGTATTCCTCCAGATGAAAGCTACGCACCTTGATCACACCTACTGCAACCGTCTGTCTCATGTCACGGACAGCAAATCGTCCTAGAGGAGGGAACTCCTGGAACGACTCGACACACATCGGCTTGCTGGGAACCAGATTCACAATAGCAGCATCTCCAGATTTGATGGACTTTGGATTCTCTTCAGTGGTCTTGCCTGGAACACATTGGTACAGCAAATTAGTTTCATTTCAACAGCTATAAAGGGATTTGCCCGCTTAGAAGTTTAAACTTACCAGTACGACGGTCGCACTTCTCTTTGATCTCAGCAAATTTACAAGCAATATGAGCAGTATGGCAATCCAACACCGGGGTGTAACCATTTGAAATTTGGCCTGGATGATTCAGAACAATCACCTACAAACAAAAGATGCAGGTGATGAGCTTTCATTTAAAAAATAAGATTTTAAACCTAAAAATTGTGATGAGCTTTCATTTAAAAAATATAAGATTTTAAACCTAAAAATTTATTTGTCTTCCAATTTGAAGATTGGATTCAGCATCGCATATATACCTGAGCAATGAAGTCGGCAGCTCCCCTTGGTGGGTTGTTCTTGGAATCACCAGCAACATATCCACGACGCAACTCCTTTACAGACACGTTCTTCACGTTGAAACCAACGTTATCGCCAGGCACTGCCTCCTGGAGGGCCTCGTGATGCATTTCCACGGACTTCACTTCAGTGGTCAGGTTAGCTGGAGCAAATGTCACCACCATGCCAGGCTTAAGAATACCTGTCTCAACTCTTCCTACTGGTACTGTTCCAATACCACCAATTTTGTAAACATCCTGTAACACATTAATCAATCAGCATTAGCAAAATTTGAAAAGAAAGTTAAGAAAAGGAGAACAAACCTAAGTCAGAACAAATACCTGAAGGGGAAGACGTAGAGGCTTCTCCGTTGGCCTGGTGGGTGGCAGAATGGCATCAAGAGCTTCAATAAGAGTCTTGCCCTCAGCTTTGCCTTCCTTTCGCTCAATGGTCCATCCCTTGAACCAGTTCATCTTGTCGGAATGCTCCAACATGTTGTCTCCATGCCATCCAGAGATTGGTACAAATGCTACTGCAGCTGGATTGTACCCAATCTTCTTAATGTAATTACTAACTTCCTTCTTAATTTCCTCATATCGAGCCTCGCTGTATGGTGGCTCAGTCGAGTCCATCTTGTTCACACCCACAATCAGTTGTTTCACACCCAGAGTGAAGGCTAATAGTGCATGCTCACGAGTTTGTCCATTCTTGGAGATACCCGCCTCGAATTCTCCAGTACCAGCAGCAACAATTAGTACAGCACAATCAGCCTGCAACAATCACTTTCATACAATCCTGATCTTGCAATATAAAAAAGAAAAGTACCCTTTCAAGAAACTATACCAACCTGAGAAGTACCAGTAATCATGTTCTTTATGAAATCTCTGTGGCCAGGGGCATCAATAATAGTTACATAATATTTGCTAGTTTCAAACTTCCACAGGGCAATATCAATAGTAATACCACGTTCACGTTCTGCCTTCAGCTTGTCCAACACCCAGGCATACTTGAAGGAACCCTTGCCCATCTGAAAAAGTTCATCAACTATTAGTAATTAGACAACTACAGCCCAAACTAAAGACATGCCTTCATTAAAACACATTACCTCCTGGGCTTCCTTCTCGAACTTCTCAATAGTTCGCTTGTCAATACCACCACATTTGTAAATCAAATGGCCAGTCGTGGTCGACTTTCCGGAGTCTACGTGTCCAATGACGACAATGTTTATATGAATCTTTTCCTTGCCCATGTTGATTGGTTATGTAGTGCTTCTTTTCAATACTGAAAAAGTAAAAAAATATATAGCTTAACTTATGCTTGTTGCCCCAAAACCCAAGTAGCATTTCAGAGCCTATAAATAACACCACCACGTGGGATTCGTAGCCGAATCCAACTATTTCTCTTAAAAAACGTTTAAAACGTTAAACCTTGCCATAAGTCTCTCAATAATTAGCAATTCATTTCCTAAAATTTCACGACCAACTCGAAACGATGACGTTGCATGCAGCAACTATCGATTTGACCCGTGGGTGCAATGCCCGTGCACAATGAATCCCTTGATTTTTCACAAAAGCGTTAATTTGTACTTTAGAAATTTGATTTCGTTAGTACGCTATACCGCTAAACAAGCAATGCACTCTCCTTACATTAAGATCTTTCCAAATTCTATTTGGCAGACATTTTGGACATGGCGAACAATGTATCCATCAAAGTTCCACTTTAACAATACAATACCAATTTCATTACAATTTCCTTCTACATTCTCACCTACTAAACCTGAACCTGTATTTCTCTTAACTTGAGGTATGAATAAAATACATCTCAAAACTATTTAAATGTTACAGCATGCGGCTATCACTACCGGCACCAACCTCCAAAACGGAACATCAGTTTTCAAGTTTCTACTAATAAAATATGAGCGGTACACAAAAAATATTAGCACTTCTGCAATTTACCTTATTTAAAGAATGTCGCCCGATAGATCTAAACCACAGATGGAATATCCAAAGGCTGATTAATACAGATAATACCAGATCAACCAAAAGTTCTACTCACCTCCAGCTACCACGGCAGAAAGAGAACGACAGACACAATTGACATGCGCTCTTTGGGAGAGCAGGTCCAAGCTTCCTAGAGGGGTCTGAGCAATGAAAAGCTGAACAAAATCAATTCTTATTAATTCTTTCAGAGAATATAATTGTGAATATTTCTTTATGATGATTTTTACTATATTTTTATTAATTTCAAAAATATATTAATATTGCAAAATAATAGTCTAATACGTAGTTCATCATAATGATGGAAAAAGGGGTGTAAGTCCGATAACTACAATAGCTGAGGGCGTGTACGTGACGTATAGTAAACCGCGATATTTGAAGGCTGCTGCACCTCAGAACTTCGTTTTAAAACAATTTCGTAATATAAGACGTACTTTATGTTATATTATTATTTTTAGATTTAAACTTAATTTTATCATTTTAAATTGTTTGCTGTTCATTATTATTATTATTATTATTATTATTATTATTATTATTATTATTATTATTATTATTATTATTATTATTATTATTATTATTATTATTATTATTATTATTATTATTATTATTATTATTATTATTATCATCATCATCATCATCATCATCATCATCATCATCATCATCATCATCATCATCATCATCATCATCATCATCATCATCATCATCATCATCATCATCATCATCATCATCATCATCATTATTCTTATTGTTATTGTTATTGTTATTGTTATTGTTATTGTTATTGTTATTATTATTATTATTATTATTATTATTATTATTATTATTATTATTATTATTATTATTATTATTATTATTATTATTAGGGGCGCCGGGGTAGCGCGGTGGTTTCGTTCGCGGCTCCCGTTCTAAGGGTCCCGAGTTCGATTCCCGGCTCTGGGGTTGGCGATTTTAAGTCGGCGCTATCCACGCCCTCACCTCTGTCTAGCACACGTGAAGTATCCCCTATGCCCAACGTGGTTCGGAGTCCACGGTAAAAACTGTAGGTCCTCTCACCTCACCGCCATCCTCACTATCACCCTATCATCGGAGGTAATGGACACCGCCCTCTGGGTGCCTCCACCTGAGAAATGGGTCCGGTCATCACTTGGTGGGGTGAGGTTACCCCGAAGGCCAAGGTTGCCATGTGGGGAGTGTTAGTAACTAACTTATTATTATTATTATTATTATTATTATTATTATTATTATTATTATTATTATTATTATTATTATTATTATTATTATTATTATTATTATTATTATTATTATTATTATTATTATTATTATTATTATTATTATTATTATTATTATTATTGTTATTGTTATTGTTATTGTTATTGTTATTGTTATTATTATTATTATTATTATTATTATTATTATTATTATTATTATTATTATTATTATTATTATTATTATTATTATTATTATTATTATTATTATTATTATTATTATTATTATTATTATTATTATTATTATTATTATTATTATTATTATTATTATTATTATTATTATTATTGTTGTTGTTGTTGTTGTTGTTGTTGCTGTTGTTGTTGTTTACGTCCTTCAACATTAAGTCATATCGGACGACGAATTAATTTATATTCAAATGAGCCCAGGGTACATACAGCCTAGAGTTACCAGATATCCAACGTTAAGTCATATCGGACGAGGAATGAAATGATGTTCAAATGTGTCCAGTGTACATAGAGCTTAGAGTTACCTGACATCCATCTTTCAGGATAAGGGAAAACCTCCAACTTTAAGTCGTATCGGACGATGAATAAAATGATGTTCAAATGAGTACAGGGTTCATAGAGCTTTGAGCTACCATTCATTTTTCAGGATAAGGGAAAATCCAGGTAAGAACTTTATTCAGATAACTAACTCGCCCTGGCCGATAATCGAACTCAAAACCTCTTCTGTGTGAGGTAAACACGCTGTCACTTAACGCTACAAAACCTTCAATTCCATACAATCACGGGAAACTTAAAGAATTACAAAGTATTGAAAAATTCAAACCAATAATAAAGGAAAGTGTCGATAACACAAAGAATTATTTTATTTGCTAAAGAGATGGATTAAAATGCGTTATGTGTACGGTTTTGTCCATTACTTAGCGTTTTCAGAATTACAGAATGTGTTTCGAATGAAAAGGATATCCACAGACTTTGTCCAGAAACGCCAAGATATAAATACATTTTGTCATTTAAGAATCTCAAATGTATTGCATTTTAAATAATATCTTTAGAGCTATTTTCGAACAAATAAAACATTTCGATATATTTTCCATGTTATTTACGGTGAGAGGTTTTCCTCGAAACCTTTAAGTTGCATATTTGGAAGATACCTAATTTGAATACCGAATCTGGCATTTATTTCAGTTTTCATTTTTCATTTACGCCATTCACCCCATGCGGGCGCGTGCGTAGTTACAGTCTGTTTAGATTCAGGCCCCTTGGAAAATGTATTTCTGGTGAAAACTTATGGCGGTGAATACTTATTTTATGGCGGGTGGTTGCAATACCCTCTCTACCCACTTGGTATACGAGGTGGATAACGTGTTTACACGTCCAGGTTTAATTCCTGGCTAATAGGAGACATGTCTTTCCTTTTCCTTTTCTTCTTCTTTTGTTTATCTGAAACGTTTCCTATTTTTCAAAGAGCACGAACGTGTTAATGGGAAAATATTGCGTGTATGTTTCAGTGTTTAACGACAACACAAAATGTATTTATTGTAGTGCAAACAATATACTAATAATCAGAATTTTGTTTCTGTTAACATAAGTGAATTTAAAAATCGGCAATTTTCTTCGGCAGTTGATGAGTTTAGTTGCAGAGGGCCGTAGTACGTTTTAATTAATGTCCTTCAATGTAGTCATGTCTGACAATGAATGAGGTTGGTGAAATGATGTTCAAATGAGTCCACGGTCCATAGAGCTTAGAATTACCTGACATTTATCGATGACATTATCTTTCAGGATAAGGTAAAGCCACGGAAAAATCGCAGTTTTCCCTTTGATTTTTTTTCCTGCAATGGGCATATCGGCGGCCGTTCTCCTTTAGAACATATCGCATTCGTTGGTTTTTAATCATTAGATCACGCGCACATACTTCCAGACTCTGGGGAAGATGAGGAATTATCTTGGTCGGAAAAAATCTCCACCCCCACACCCGGGAATCGAACTCGGGACCCCAGCATCCCTTTGATTGGAAT